>VZSV01000008.1:12453633-12465153 GCA_013398735.1 Nothocercus julius
TTCCTCCTTTTTTTCCTCCTTCTCCCTTTCCGCGATTTTTTTCCTTTTTTTTTCTTTTTTTTTTTCTTTTTTTCTTGCCGTTTTCCTATTTCCTTTCCTCTTTTTCCCCGTATTCATCCCCTCTTCCCCTTCCCCTTTCCCCCCGCAGCGGAGCGGCCCCGAGGGGCTGCGGGCGCCGCGGGCGGAGGCGGCGGGGAGGGGGTCGAGCGGCCGGATCCCCGTCTGCGGCTCCCAAATTGTGCGGGGCCGCGGTGGGCGCCAGCCCCTGCCCTGCGCAGCGGCGCCTGACCTGCAAATTAACCCCTGCAGCCCCGGCGGCGCCCCCAGCCCCGGCCTCCCCGGCGGGTCCCGCTGACCCCGGCCCCGGCGGGTCCTCCCTACCCCGACCCCGGCGGGTCCGCCCCGCTCCCAACTCCGACGGCTCCCCCGGCCCCGGCGGGTCCCTCCTCTTCCAGCTCAGCCCAGTCCCCCAGAGCGGCCCGGGCAGGGGCTGCAGCCCCCGTTCCCGCACTGCCCCACTCCCCTCCGCGCTGCCCTTTGCTGGCGTTTCCTGGGAGCTCCCAGTCGCCCCGACAAAGCAAAGACCCTGCAGGTTCTCCCTGCTGGCCTCCCCCGCACGCACGTTTGGGGGCAGAAAGTTGCTGCAGTGCCAGGGGGGAGGGTGTTTCGCAAGGCGGGTGATTTTGTGCTGGGGGTCCCGTCTGCTCGCTGGCGAGGACAGGTCCTGGCCTTGCACAGGGACCCGCAGCCTGGTTCGGTGCCAGCTTCACCCCAGAGCTGCAGAATAAACAAAACTCCTAAAAGAGAGATGGAGTCCGATCCCGCTGCTCCCACCGTCCCCCTGCAGGGAAACAAGGGATTCATCCCTGGTGCTCCTGCGCATCCTTTTTTGTGGGTGTCGCAGGGCAGCGGTGGGACCCCGGTGGGCACAGAGCAGGGGGCACCGTGCCGTGATGCCCGTCGGCCCCCGCTCCATCCAGGCTCTGCCAGGAGCGCAGGACAGGAAAGCCGATCCCAAAGTTTCCATCATGTGAAATTGAAGCGCATGTGCCTATAATGAAATATTTCCTCCCATTTCATGGCAGCTCAGTAATTCCTGATGGCAGCGAGCCTGGGAAAACAGATCCCCCCGCTCCCACCCACAGCGCCTGACCGCACGGGCAGGGCCGAACAAGGGCCCCGTTCTGCCGGGCCACACGGCTCCCACCTCCCGCCGGACACCTTAGATCATCCCCCCCGCAGCTCCCTCCGCGCACGCTCCGGCCATGGAAATGCAGCTTTTGGAGGGATTTGGGGCTGCCCCGATGGCTCCGGAGCTGCAGCATCCCGCCCCTGCCCCCGCCAGCATTGTGTCCCCAGGGCCCGCGACAATGACATCCCCCTCCAGCCATCCCTGCTGCTTTCATTTATTTTTAAATTGTGTGGTTTTTCCAGCTCCTCCAAATTGAATTAAGCTCTGACCAAAATGCTAAGCAGGGGAAGAGAATAGAGAAGGGTCCGTGTGCCAGAATAAGCACAGGAATAGCATTAATAGTAACCAAAAATAACAACAAGCCTTTAAGGATTCGAGGATTGGATGGCAGGAGTTGAGGCTACAGGGCTGAGCCGGGCAGGGCACCTGAGTCCCCTCCAAAACGCTGCCAGTGCCATGCCCAGAGCGGTTTTCCTGGGATACCAGACTTGCCAAGCAAGGTCTGGTGCCCTCAGCTGCATCCAGCTGCCCCAGAGCTGGGCAGGGACCAGAGGCAGCTCGAAATCCATCAGGGACTGCTTGTCCCCGGCTCAGCAAGGGAGGAATTGAAATATCCATGATCAGCATTTCTGTTGTCTATTCTGTACCTAGATTCCTAATTCTATCTGGCGCTGTATTTGCACCTCTGCACGATCTGCTCCCCTGTCTTTAGCAGTGTTTTTAACAAGCCAAGTCACGAATGCAGGAGTCCTCAAAGGGAAATAATCGTTTTCTCCATCCCGCTCTCATTGTGCTCGCTGCTGTTTCGCTAGTGGACTGGCCAAAGTGTTTATTCAAGCCTCACTCCAAAGATGCTGCTAACAGGACCAAGGCAGGATCATATAAATTCCTCCACCAGATAAATGTCCCGGATAATCCAGCATCTGTCCCTGACAGTAGCCAGCACCAGATGCTTCCCAGGGCAGCGCAGGGAGGCTCTGCAGAGCCCTCACATGGAAATACCTGCCGGCCGCGGCACCGCGCTCCTCATGCCCATCCATCAGGGGCTGCTTTGAGGGGCTGGAAGAGAAAGAAAAAAAAATCCAGCGTGTTGTTAGCCTTAAAACCCTCTCCGGGTGCTTTGGCATAAATCACCCCAAACTAACCCAAACAGCAGGGTCAGGAATAGCCCCAGCTGCCACTGAGCTACTGGGTCCAAGCAGCACTAGCCCAGCAGCAGATCCTGGGTGTTAGCTTGAATTTCGGGACTAGCCCACCAGACCTGCAAGGGCCAAGGGCTTGCTGGATAAATGCATTAATTCTGCATCTCCCCAAAGCAGAATTGGGGGATTTCGAGCTCATGCCTGGGACAGCGCGGCTGGCAGGGGAGGTTGCTGCATCCAGTGTTTTGCACAGCTACCCAGAGCTGCAGAGTTGCAGAGGCTCTGGCCCTGATTACGTTCCCGTTTGATTAAACGATGCTGGGAAAATGAGGTATCCTAGATTAGAAGCAGAAGGGAGCCAAAATGCCTTAAGGAGAGCAGTGTGTCCGGTAACCGAGTCCAACACTCCAGTGCTTGCGATGCTCAGCGTCACCATCGCATGAAAGGAGGATTGCCCAAGTGGTTCTGAAATTTGAAGAATTTCAAGTTTCCATGGTCCTTGTTTCCTTTTGTGCTTTTTTTTTTTATATATAATGATGATATATTTTACCTTTGTAGGGGCTCTGTTGTTCATTTTCTGGCTTAGTTTATTCTTTTTTTTATATAAAATAATTTAGAAGCTCAAAAAGAGGCGAAGAGCAGCCCTCCAAAAGGCTTCTCACCTCTCCTGCATGTGCCCGTTTTCCATTCCCTTTTCCCCTTTCAGGAACAGATGCTGGCATGGCTGCAATGTGCACATTTGGACCCTGCCAGGTCATCACTTGCTTTGCAAATACTCTGCAGACAGAATGTAACTGTTTTTTTTTTTTTTTTTTCTTTTTTCTCCATCCAAAAGATTCCCCCTAGCCCCGCTCCATATCCCCCTGTCCCATTTGCAGACTCGCCGAGTCCGAAGCACCGCTTTATTTGGTGGTTTACTGGAAAAGCTGTCCACATCTATAAACAAAACTTACTCTTCCTGATTTTATCTTTCTCCATTTTATTGTTTCCGGTTGTTATTCGTTTTGGCCGATACGGCCATGGGGACTTTCCAAACACGAGAATCCAAAGTGATATAAAAATGCATCTGAATAACATCCAGGAATCAGAGCAGGGCCACTTACAAGCGTGCAGTGTGACTGCCTTTTACCGTCAGGAAGAAAAGCCAGGCTGGGCATATCCGAGCGAGGATGATCCCGGAGGGATCGCTGAGCCGGGAAGCTTGCGAGCATCCCCCTCATTAGGAATCCCTGCACCAAACCTATGGTTCTGTTGCAACTTCCCCAGGAGCTTTTGCTTCCCTGCCAACCCCCTCCTGATTCCCTGTTTTAATGAAAATTCACTTGATTTCTGTAATCTGTAGAAGCTGTGGCTTGAAAATGTGGTCAGGTTTCACTGTTTAGAAGTTGCTTGTATTTATAGCGGAGGTTTATGGGCAAACAGGATGGTTTAGCTGTCTGCGTAAATTCTTATGCACCTGATATATTAGCCTTTACGGAGACATGGTTGAACCCTAGGATTATCAATAATCCAATTATACTAAACAGGGTAAGTTATAAAGGAGGGCAAGGGGAAATAGGTCTGGAAGTGGGGTATTGAGTTACGTAAGGGCACTCCAGAACCCGTCTGGACACCAGCGGCCATAAAGCAATCTCCGTTTGCGGTTGTCAGTGGGTTTTGGGTCCCTGCTCAAGGCTGTAGGTGCCTTTGCCCCAGCCATCCCCATTCCTAGAGGACTCAGGTAATGATGCTTTGATGAGCGTGGTGGTCATCAGCAGGAAGGAGCTTGTTTTGGGGGCAGAAGAGCCATATGAAGAATGTAAAACCACCTATTTGCCTGGGCAGGTGAGTCCTCCTGCAATTCTTTACATGGCTGAGATCATGACTTTAACAAATGCCATGCGGAAGAATAGGAGGGCCAGAAGCCGGGTTCTCTCCTGTCCCTTCCAGCAGGACAAAGGGATCCCTGGCACGAGGACAATGAAGATGTGGTCACCTGGTGGCCACAGGAGAGGACACTGCTCCTCATTCCTGCAGGGAGACGCTGGCTGCTCGGGAGCTCCCCTATCTTGGGGTTTCTCAAGGAGAATCAGGGATTTCTAGTTTATGGGAGAGTTGATGCTTTTAGGGAGATGTGCCTTTCGTCACAGACAGGACGGGGATTTGTGCCTTGCATTTGACACCAATCCCTGCAGGAATCTGCAGGGATCTCACTGCAGGGATCTGCCTTTGCCTGTGCTCCGTCCTGGCACCGGTTCCGAGCGTGCCTGGTCCCGGATGAGAGAGGCAAGCACTAGGATTTCTGTAAACAGGGATTAAAGACATCGCTTGGTGACAAATGGGTTTTACTGCCAGTGTCAGGCACCCGCTGCCGGATGCCAAACTGGCACCGTCCCTGCCAAGAGGCACATGGATATAACCTCGGTGCTCATGGAATTGCTGTACTTTTATGGGCATAGACACGGGAGGCTTGAAGCACTTGGGATTTCTGTGCACGCTGGGCGCTCTCTTAGAGAGGCAGGACTGCCCTGGTCTTGAATAGAAAAGCACCAGGGGTGCAATTCTATGGGAAAAAGAAGGAAAGTCCCAGGGGGAATCTGGGAAATGATGGAAGAACCATCATGTTTGCAAATGTGACTGCTTCCCGCTGGAAAAGCCACCACTGTGGTGAAGAATGGGTGTTGAGCCGAAACGCAAAAGCCAAATGGCCACCAAAAGAAGTGGCCACGCATGGTTGGGAATCACGCACGGTTGGGAATCAGCTTGTGTTTGTTCTCTGCTTGCTGGGAAAGATGGAATTTTAATGCAAGGCGCTATTTTTCCCCCCTGACCAAAATCTCAGCGAGCCCCTTTTGTTGCATTTTGCAGGCGATGGCTTGGGACGCGACGGTGACAACCCTAGGAACCTTAGAGCATTGGGAAGCCCTTGCCGCACGTCTCACACTCGCTCCCACAGGGAATACCGCGCTTCCAGAGCCCTCCGCGCCTGCTCGTCTCACAGGGACCCCGCTCGCATAGCTGAAAGCTGCAGCGAGCAGAGAGCGCGCGCAGGAAAAGCCGCATGCACTTCCCCGCACTTTCCCAGCCAAAACCCTTTCAGCGCGCACCTGCTTTCTGTTTGTTTTGGTGAAAACATGGAAAAGTTCTAACTTTGCTGCAAAACAGTTCTGATTTCCCTAAAAAAATTAAAGCCCAGCATCGGTTGCTGATTTATTCCCCTCCTTTGGGTTTTAGCAGGGTCTCTATAAAACCCTCCAGTCGAGCCAGCTCCCTTTATTGCCAGTATTGTGCTCGACTGAATGAAGGTTCTGCGTGTTTTGTTTGTTATTCTGAGTCATATCGCAAACATTTTAGCAAAAGGTCCAAAGACTTACAGGGAGCTCAGGGAAGCCAAAATCGCCAGATGGAGAAAAGCACATCTTAAGGGGATGACATTTGGCATGAGACGCAGAATAGAGCTAGACTTTGGTTTGATCTGCCCGGTATTATATCACTGCTTATACTCTGCAGGAAATTGTTGAGGTCAAACCAAAATAAAGATGAAATTTTAGAGCATTTTGCCTTTACACGTTCTTTTGGGACCCCACATCTTTCAGTATGTTACCTATTAATTATAAATACATACACACACTCACATTCAATTTTATTATTTGGGCTTCATCTGACCCTTTAGAGGGAACCAGATGAAAGTAATAATCAGTTAATTCAGCTACAAAGCAAAATAAAAAAAAAAAGAAAAGAAAGCGAATCAAAGCTAGATAAACACAGTGTGTTCTCATGGAAAACAGCAGCAAGAAGGCTGAACTGGTGCAGGCAAACGGAGCATCTCCATCAGAAAGGGGTCCATCCTTCGCGTCTTGAGCTCTCACAGGAGCCTTTCTCAGGGTCCCTCCATGGCTGGAGAGCAAAGGGTAAAGTGCCATGTCCTGCAGTGGGTTGCTTGACGTAAAAACCTTCTCCTATCCCTTAAAATCTCAGCCTTCTCATTGCTGTGAATGGCATTTGTGGTTATTCTATGGCACTGGGAATTATGGAAACCCTGACAGGTGATGCAGCAGCTCCGTGCCTGGGGACAGGCTGTGCTTCCCACTCCGCCGTGGGGTTGGGAAGGCATCGAGTCCCCTAAAAAATATGTCCCGACATCCAAAAATGTCCTAACGATGATGGGACCAGCCGAGAGCAGGGTAAATCCAGAATTTCAACAAAGATGCGGAGTGGCAACGGTGACCCACAGTGACACCGCACGTGGCGATGCCGTCTCACCAATTTCGGCAGAACCCCAAAGGGAGATGAGCCTATCTCTGTTCATTTTACCAGCCCCGACTTATATCTACACTCAGCATGAAACCAGCAAAGAGAAGCCAGGGAAAAATAGCCTTTCTGCAGCAACAGGAACATGCAAATAAAAATATAAAAGTATTGATCGCCAGTAAAATCCTGACTTAAGCAACTGCTGAATGCCGTGCAAATTTGTTTCACCCTCCGTTGTGCACATTTGCACATTTGCAGCCACAGCCTTTGCAAGGATGAAGCTTGACATTGCACAGGAGCACATTTGAAAATGCAAGGGGCTGATTATTCCCATAACGAGGGGGGTTGCTAGCAAAAATCCTGTGTGCTGACACAGCAGATCCAACAGGTCCTCAGCCAGGACTGCATTGCTTTGGGGAAGGGTGGGATTTTTTATGCTGTGCATAAGAATATGCCTGTGAATTGCAAGAACACGCACAGACGCAAAGCAAGGAGTGAGCTGGGCTGGGAGCTGCCTCTGCCCGGCACAATCTGACCCTCGTTGGGACAGATTGAGGACGAGATACACAAACAACAACAACGAAAAATGCTTTCAATCTGCACTGTCAAATATGGAAGGATATTTGTGGTGACGGAGGGATTTGCCACCCACCGCTCTTGCTCTGGGGTAATATTTCTGCGGTTGTTCGTTATTCGCAATCGGTCACTGAAAGAAACTCGCACACAAACAAATGCCAAACTACAAAGTGGGATTTCCAGCTAATGCATCATTTCTTAGGGGAAGACAGACACCCTTTTTGGATCACTCTTTTCCCTTGTTCTGCAGCCCTTTTCAGTTTTCCCAGCATTTTTGCAAGGTTCTCTATCATTTCCAGGTATTCCTGAGCAGTCTCCAAAGCTCTTAGTGGATGCTCCTCGCTTGCACCCACATCGTGGGACCGGGTCATCATTTAGCAGCATTACAGGCCTAAAACAAAATAAAAACACAGAGATTTTTGCTAGCGATACGGAAACCTAAGTAAATTGTGTCAAAGACTTGGTTCAGCAACCAAAAAGTTGGACTCTGGCTTATGCAGACTAGCCAAAAGCCTCCCAAATTTGTAAAATTCAGCTGGAGTTTCTGGAAATCTTAGAATAGAGCAGAGAGGGAGAGATTTTGCTTTATTTCCTGGAGTTTTCCCCAGTCCTGACAGTAGACAGGGTGCAGTGGAAGGGTTGTGTGTCATTTTGAGAGATGACATAAGTCCGGACATGACAGTGGCTGGACACCCACCCTGCTCCCTTGTATCCTTAAAATTATTTCAGAGCTTTTTTCACATTGGGCTTCCATCATCTTTTCACACTAAAGCATCCAAAAAAAAAAAAAAGCTCCACTTCTTCCACCAATGCCCCACAGATTCCTCCTGCCCCGGGGCATGTGAGCCTTGCAAATGCACTTTCTTTGCCCCTTTTTCTCCCTCCAAAAAAAGGAGGATGCTGAACCCCTCGCCTTGTCCCCAGGCTTTCCGTGTCAGCGCGAAGCGGGGGCTCCGGAGGGACTGCGCACATGTGCTGGAGCGGAGCCGCCTTCCCGAGGTTGCATGAGGTTTCTGACCACTGCGTCTGTGTGTTCTTGGAGATGACGTATCGTGTTACTAATTCCCCTAATTTCATGTCTGTGCTAAAAACAGACCGAGTTTTCCTAAGAAGTTACATTCTTAATAACATTACTGAAAACACTGTGAATCCAAGTAAATTTTGAACTGATGCACGTACGTTGCATATCGGTATCTGCATGGGGATCGTGTTTGCCTTCCACTTGTTTATCTGACTCTGCTGCCTGCTTTTTTTCCAGTTTGCTGGACTGCAGGGAAGAGCAGTGGAATCACATGGAGCGTCTGGAAGAGACCACTTGGCCGCTTTTCTGCCTCTTGGTGCATGAAGCCTTTCCAGGGGGAGCAGTGCCCAAAGCCTGACTGGATGCAATCCTGCCATCCCTCATCCATCTCTGCAGCATGGATGACCACTAGATGTTGATTTTCTCCTCCAAGATCCCCAATTTTGGGGGTCCGGTGAGGCAGATTCACTCCCAACCCAATGCACCTCCGACAAAAGCCATAGGGAGATTTATGTCCAACTTCTGGTTGGTTCCATGGGTACAGGATGCCTCTAAATGATGCCCACAGTTGCACGGTGTTGGGGACATATAGAACTGGGCTCCAGGGCTCAGGTCAAAATCTTGTTGTGCCAAAAGGAATAATGTGGAGATACCCCAGCGAGACCGGAGTGTGGGGAGGTAGCACCCAACCTCATGGGAGGCCCCCCATCCCTGGGCACGGCAAAGGGGCCAGTGGGCTGGAAGGATTCACTGGTCCCCAGGCATCTGCTCCTGTTCCATCCCATCCCGCTCTGTCTGATCCCATCCTGCCCCATCCTGCCGGGATGCGGCTGACGCGGGGCTGACTCACTGCTGAAGACTCAACCTTGGACAAGGAGCGTGAGGCACGAGAAGGAGGCACTTGAAGTAGGAATGAAGCCCTCGGGAAAGGGGAGCCTTGATTATTTTTTTTGCTGGTGGTGGTAGAGGGGGGAATTTTCCAAATTGGTGAATCCAAAGGCTGCGATTTCCACACTGCTCAGGAAATGACACACTTGTGCACCACTGTCACCTCTCGCATAGAGGCTGGAGCTCGCTGGCCGGGACCCAGCAGCAGTGAGCATGCAATTTTGCAAAGATCCCTATCTGGCCGCCCCAAAGCAGAGCACTCCAGAGGCCTCGCCAGGATGCCCTTTCCCTAAAGCACCTGGAGAACCCTGAGGAGTGACTGTCCTGGAGAAGCGTCTCTGTGGAAACATGGCAAGAAAACTTTGCAAAGCCCTCTGTTTCGGAGAGATGCTATCACATTGCAGCTATGGAGCCAACCTGCCTTTCAAGCCCTAGCAAATTATGCATTTGTCCATTTTTTTTCCCTGCTCTTGGAGAGCTTAGAAGGGAAAGAAAATACTCAGATTTTACATATGTAAAGTGCATTGGATGTGACATCCCTGCACCTCCCGAGCAACATGAGCATTGCAGTGCATGGGAGAAGGTCCTTGCACTGCTTCCCAACCTCGCTCCTGTTTTCCTCTCCTGAATGCCAAGCAGTTCACCCCAAAAAACACTGTGTGCTTCCAACACCTCTGCCTCCTGTTCAAGAGATGCAAACCAAATGAATGCATATATGCAACTCCACAGCTCCTTTGCAGGCCTTGGGTGGCCAAAACCCAAGCATTTCTCCCAGATTTGTCTTCATTTTGTGGTTGCCCAGAGCCTGAGCGGCTGCAAGCCAATTGTCACTCAGATGAACATCTCACAGATCCGGTGATGAAGCTCATAAACCAGGAGCGCAATCGATCCCACGCCCCCTCAATTACCAACACTCACCTTTAATTAATCATGCCCCTTTCATTATTAGTGCTATTTTTCCCCGGCTGATGCCCAGCTGGAGATGCTTCCTGGGAATGCCTGATGCCTTTAATATCCATCTTGCTCCATTTCTGCGGGACAAGGCATTGAAGGAAGCCTCTGGATCATGTTTTTCGGCTCATTTTGGGCTCTGCTTGCCCCATTCCGCTCTCCCGCTCCTTCTCTTCTCCCATTTCTCCCCAGTCCACCCAATTCTCCTAGTGCCACAAGCCCCTCTGCCTTATTTGGGTTGTTTTCTGTTTAATTTTGAGGGCACCTCTCAGCTCCCTGCAAGGCGTAGAGGCAAAGAAGGGATCCAGCATCTTATGTCGGGATCGGGTCATTTTCCTTGGATTGGAGAGACCATATGAGAAATCCCGCTAACCCCGTGTTGAAATGACAGGGCCTACACAACGGCAGATTTTCACTTCATCTATATTTATAGCAAAATGGAAACAAAATGTGCTTTAAAATAAACAACAGTATTTCCCAAGGCAGGCTGATTTTTTTGCTTTGCTCCCAACCAAAGCCTTTCTACCGCTGGGCAATGATGAGGAGGTAAAGCTGAGAGCGAAGCCCTAGCCTAACTCCAGGCAGTGGGAAGGTTGCCACTGATTTTACCTGGGCCAACTTTTAGCCCCAAACGTTTAAAAACTCATGCAAAACTCTTCGGGTAACTGCAGGAGTCAGCGAAGCTGACGGCCGGGATCTCTGCTCGTCTCCTTGCCCTCCTCCGATGGCACCGTCCCTTGAGAGCCCGGCACAGAAACCACCCGTCTTCTCCTCAAAACTGCAAAAAAATGAAAATATAGAAAAAAAGGGATCAGAGAGGGAATCTTTATGGCACAGGGAGCTACACCCTCTGCTACAGATAGTCCGGTGTTTGCATGCTCTCACTATTTGCAGAGGCTGAAGAGGGCAGAGTTTGCCCTGGCGAATATTAGCTGGAGGTGCCAGCAAGCAAGCAGAGACACTAGAACTAAGGAATAAGCAGATTTCCCCCCCTTTTCCTTTGTTCTTCCTCCAATTGCAACCGGAATAACGCTCTGTATCATTGCACAGGCGAGCGCAGCTGCAGCAGTGGCATCGTGGTGCGGGGGGGGACAACGAGCCATGGGGCACGCCGAGGGCTGTGGGACGGAGCCCTCCATGCCCAGAAAGCCGAAAAATACAATAAAAGAACCCCAAAAGTGTGCAAAGCGAGAGACAGACGGTGCATGTGCAAGTTGGGCACCCTCTGCAGCTCCGTCCTGCACAAGGGGGCTCGGGGCCACGTCCAGCCACGCACTGGGGCATGCAGAGCTGCTTTTGTCATCCAAAAACATGTGGGAAATAGGAAGGGCTGCAATTCCCCAAATTACTTTTCTTCTCGCTAACAGCAGCTGGCAGCAAATATATTTAAAATGTAAATATTTAAATACTTCCATGCAAGCACAGTTTTTTTTTTTTTTTTTTTCTTTTGTTTTCCTGATTGATTTGGATGTTATAAGTACCTGTAGAGGAAGCCAACATGTAACGCCGGGTTTTGGGGC
>VZSV01000008.1:12465313-12477851 GCA_013398735.1 Nothocercus julius
CTCCCAGAGCCGCCGCGTTTCCCCCTGCCTTATTCCACCCGGGAACCAATCCCGCCGAGCACCCAAGACACGGACGTGCTGCTGCGCTTTTATTTATTTTGAGAAAAGACGCAAGGAGAAGCCGCTGCTCTCAAGGCAGAGGCATCGTCGCCACCTCTTTTCCCTGTGCTGGCCGTAAAACGTACAGAAATGCAGAGCCATAAAATTTTTATGGGCGCTTGTTTTTATAATGTTTACCAACCTCATGCCTCTATGACGCTTTCCAGAGGATAACAGTTTATTAGGGCTCCTCTCCTTCGGCTATGATAATCCTAAGGGAAAACCCAAGCGTTATTTTCTCTCCGTGCGACAATCTTTGCGCCTTGCGCCGTTGCCTCCAGCTCCCTGCGCCCCGGGCGCTTCCTCTTTCCCTTTTGCTTTAGGGCAGCTCGTGGCTCAGCCCTTTTGCAATTTCAAATAAAACCTTTGCATCCTTTTAGCAAATAAAAAATGGCAAGGAGGGAAATGAAAGCCTGGAAAATGCTCCTAAGGCTTCCAGCTGAATTACCAACAGTGTTTTTAGTTTTGATCTGGATTTAAGCAAAGCGCAAAACATGATGGGCTGGATTCGGGAAGTTCCTCCGAGCAGTAATTTTTAAAAGCATCACCTTATTGGAAATGGCCTCCTTTATTTTCCTAAACATAACAACTTTATCTTTTGCTGTCCCACCAAAGAAGGGTTCACTGTTAGGCTCCAGGGCTAAAGAATATCTCCTTTTCATAAAAGAGCTGTTTATTAGTGTAAGGTTCATCCCCTGATTTATCGATTCGGGCTTCCCAAGCGCGCGGGGCTGGGTGCACAGCACACAACTGTGCCTGTCGTATGTTCCCCCCTGACGTGTTTACAATATTTTTGATTTACACCTTCCAGGTGCTCTTTTGGAAAATATCACTGCCTTTGGTTTACACATTTTTACAATATATTTGTGGTCATCAGCAAGCTTCCACATTTGTTATGGTGCATGTGCCAAGAAGAGCTTTTTTCTTTTCTTTAACTTGCTGTTGAAATAGAGATTTTTGTCTTAAAAAAAAAAAAAAAAAAAAAAGGAAAGAAGAAAAGAAAAGAAAAGAAAAACAGATAATTGACTGATGGAATTAGCAAAATATCCCAGTACATATTTGATATTAGGGGCAGCTCCTGGCCCTGCGCATGGCAGGGAAGAGGGAGTCAGGCTCCTGCGAAAACTCCTGCAAAGCAGCCGTCTGTACCCCAAAATCCCGCACTTCTGCCCCTAATGGTTTTGTGGTTTTGGAAGTAAAAAAGTTACCGTCCCCGAGAAAATTTATTCTCTCTGTCCTTCTCGAAACAGTTTGTAGATGTGCCTGGCTGTGGCAGTGCAAAGTTCTGCGTGCAAGCGGCAAACGCTGAGGGTTTAGTGCAGCCTGCGTTTGTGGGAAAAGTGCAAATAACTCTGCTCTCCTTGACATTTTGTGTTTGTTCAGCATCATTTTTTAATGGTGGATTATCGCTGACTTAATTTCAGGTTAGAAGGCAGAAAAGAAAAACTCTCCTTAATGAGATGGCACAAGGTAACTGGGAAAGTTGTTTTCTTTATTCAAAAGCAAAAATATTTTCTAGGGGTTAGTTTGCATTTCCTAAAATATCCCTGTTTTGTCCTTCAGCACTCAGATCACTTCCCTTTCGGTGTGGTCAGCAAATATTATGCATGCTTTTTTCAGTCCATGCCTTCTACCTACATCATAGTAAAACACTATTAACTTTTCCCTTCCACAGTACAGCCAAAAGAATATAATAATATTCCTGAAAAGAGTAAAATTTTTTAGATTTTTTTTTTTATCCTTCAGCATTTTTGCAGATAAATCTGCTCAAGAGTCCACAGCAGCTTTACCTGCAAAGCAAGATGACCCAGAGATTTTACCTCTTAATTCACATCATTTTTTATTTAGGAAGTGCTTAATTTAGTTTTATTCTCAGGCATTTAGGATATTGCTCGCTGGGGTGCACAAACCTGAGGCGCATCTTGTTGCAAAATTGCAAGCGGTGTCTCAAGCCGTAAGGACAAAACACATTGCAGTTACTGCTGTATTGAATCCAACTGAGAAACCGGGGGGAAAAACGGAGCACAGCTCTGTATCTCAGTCACCCTCCGCAGGCGCCTTCGAGGTGCTTCTGCTACGGAGAATATTAGTGGAATATTGTCTGCCTTTTTTCTGCATGGGCTGCAAGAAAAAAAAAAAAAAAGTTATTTGTTGGGATTGCATCTCCCTTTTGCTGCTAAGAGTGCAGTGCTGATATGAATTGTATGCCAGAGAGCAGAAGGGAAATCTAGAAATGCAGATTATTTTGGCTTTGTTGACTTAGCAGCGATACTGCAGTGATTCGGAGGTCAAAATCTGCAGTTTTCCACTCACGGGCTGCGTCTTCAGGGCAGAAATGCTGCCTGAGCGTACACTGGAACTGGACTCTGGCTCCACAAGCGTGAAAACCTTGCTCTTTGCATTATACCTGAATGCAAAAAGTGGATCCAGGCAGAAAGCGAATGCCTGAGAGTAGTTATTTTGCTGATTAAAATATATATATATATATCTCTATCTCAAACAAGTACATAACTCAGCTTGAAAGCTCGTAATGTAAAGAGAAAAGATTTGACAGTTGTCAATGCCTGTTAAATGGGGAGGCAGATTAGCAGCCTTACTTTTTAACATATAAACATCTGAAACCCGTTTCCTGTTTAAAAAAAAAAAAATCTAGGTGGATGACCTCAGGCAGATTTTTTTTTTTATTAACAAATGTGAATTGTACATCATCGTGAAAAAAACCACTCTTGGTGGTCTCGGTGCTCTCTGTCTATGGGAGAGTGAGAGAGAGAAAGGGGAGAAAAAAATACAAAAATAAACTTTACCTTCTCACTTTCAGGGTGGGCAATGCCATTCCCGCGCCGGGGTCCTCGGCTCTGGGAAGTGTTAGCGCTGTCACTGCGGCCCCGGTCCCGCCGAACGCGCTCCGAGGGCGCTCCGAGGGAAAACATTCCCCGCATTCCTGCTCCTTCCTTCTATCTTTGCTTCGGATCCGCGCGCTGCAGGTTCACGTCGCTACTGTCAGATTGCGCGGGACACGGCTAATCTAAAGCAGGGCCGACCCAGAGCCCGGCGCAGCAGCAGGGAAAAACATTGACAAATTTGCTGTTTAAAATGCTTTCTACTCTTTCCAGTGTTTTTTTTTTTTTTTTTTTTTTTTTTTTTTTTTTTTTTTAAGCTATAAATACACAGCACCAGCTGCAACATGTTGCTGCAACCAGCTTTATAGACGGAGCATATTGTGACATAATGCATTTTACTGGCTCCGAGTTAAAATTTGATATTGGAAATTACCATTGCGGTTTGTTTTGCTGCTGGTGGCGGGAGCGGACGCTGGCTGCCGACCCTGCCGAGCGTGGACACGGACACGCTCCTCATCAGCGCGAGCCTGTAAAAGGCCCTGCATAAAGGGAGCATATGCTGGAGCCTCCTTTTATCCCCTTTATCAATAAAAAACGACAGCTATCTTTTTAAAGCACTGCATATTTCATGTTTATACTACCGATTTAAAGCAAGGTTCTTGGCAAACCGCATAGTCATTGAATCCCTCCTTTTTTCCTTCTTTTTTTTTTTTTCTCCATCTCCGGAACAGGATGGAGCAGAACTGCCCAAGCTGGGACAAGTTGAGGGCACTCAGTTTCAAGCGGTATCTGTGTCCTATACTTGCAAGAATTGTGTTGAAGGAAAAAACAGCCTCAACCTGCATCAGGAGCTGCTAGAAAAAGGGAATACGATGCTACTAGATGAACAGTTGCCTGTTAGCACTAGTCTCTTTGGCCACTCCACCTCGATATTCAGTATTTCTGGGAAATTACAGAAATGCACTGGGGTTGCGTTCATAGTGGACTATTTAATTAAAATATATATTTTAACAGGTCTGCTCTCCACACTCTGCAAGCCGACGTTTTCTCATCCATCAGTGTTGTCAGACTTTGGATCATAATTTGTAATGATGCAGCACATGAAATTGCCCTTCTTCACCCCAGAAAGTTATTTCTAGGACACAGCCTGGCAAAGGGCATCGCAGTGCACCCTGACACCAACTCCCCGCAAATGCCAGCAGTTATTTTTGTAATGAGCGATTACTCGAACATAAGTAAATCAATTAATCTTCCGTCCACTCTCGCAAATGAATCCTCATATTATCTGTATATGCCGTCAGCCAGGATAGTTTAGAAAATACCAGCTCCTATCTTATCTTGTCAGTTCATACGCTGATGGGGGAAAAAAATAATGGCTGCAAGAGCCACAGGCGAGGATAATTAGTAAAATCAAGTGACTCGCTGTTTGTTTGCTTTGCAAAATGAACTTTTACCCCTCCACCACCGCTCTCCCCCCTCCCCAATTTTCACCATCTTATCATACAGCATTTGACATGACAGGTTAATGAGAACCCCCCCAAATTTGGCTTCTGCATCTAATTGTAGCAATGGGCGCTCTCTGCCCAGCGGTCCAGCTTCGTCCCCTGTGAAATTTGAGCTCCCGCAGGGATGCGAAGGCCCTGACTGCAAACGTACAGAAACACTCGCTTATAGACAGTAAGTTTCTCTTATTCCCCTCACTTCAACTTGTGGGGGACGAGCTCTGCTGCTTTTGCAAGATGCAATCTTGCACAGTACGTTTCAAGTGGATGCTGTTTCCATTTTTTTTTTCTCCCATGTATTTGATTATTTTCTTAAAATAGGCTGCTATTCCAGGGAGTTCAGCAGCCAGCTCCCAGAGGCCTGGGCTAAGCCGCAGTGCACTTCTTCGGAAACTGCAATTTTCAGCCTGCAATGAATTGGACAACTTAGACAACAGACGACAAACAGTTGCTGTCAGTGTGAGTGAAAAAAGAACCACCTGGCGCGCTCAACTATTAGTAACCCGCATCAGCAGGACAGTCGGTCTGTGTCAGCTGCCACCGCATACAGCCCCACGCGGCCCCAGAGCCTCCCTGCTGATGGTTGACATTTTGGGGAGGATATTTTTTGCAAGGGCAATTTTCCTCCTTTTGTGATTTCTTGCCACTTTTTTGTGATACCCCCTTAAAAATCTAGTGCATAGGCTTCTCCTCCGGGACAGAATTGCTTTTACACTGCACAGGGCTCTTCAAGAATGCCCACAAAAATCCTACGGCCAACGCACGTGCCAAGGAACAGGCCACCGAGCCTGGTGATGAATCAGATTTCATCTCCAGTCACTGGATTTATGGGTGCTATAATGGCCAGCCCACACAACCAGCCACCATGCAGCCAATTATCAGCAGAGACAACACCAGACATTTGAGAAGTTGCTAAACTTGGTCTTGAAAGCGAGAGCTTTATCCCTGTAAATGGATCTGGTTCCGTCATTGTGCATTAAACTGGAAAGCTTCACATCAGAGAATACTCCAAAATCATATTCTGATAAGCAAAGCCTTCAATAATACTTCAGCAGATCATATCGTTCTTTTGCAGCTTAATTTCGTATCTGCAAAGTGAATTCAAGGGTAGATTTCCAAGACAAAAGTTTTGGCGCACTCCGTTACGAACTTCTTAGTGTGTTGCATTTAGATCTTTTTGCCAAAACCCACAGGTCCCTTGGCCCGTGTTGTGCAAGGAGAAGTCCCAACTCAGCAATGATACGAAACGTGACCTCTGTGATCATTTCGGATCTTCTGAGGGTCCAGGTTGGAATCCAGCTGCATGCCAATGAAGACTTAAATCTACACGTGTACATAGACATCTCTCAATCTAGCAATTGTGTGAAGTCCACCACGCATTTAGCCCTGGCAAACCCACAGTCTCTCTTTTCGGAAACCTAGCAGCAAAGGTAGCTTGGAAATCGGAAAATTTGCATGGGTGTCACTGAATTGTTGTGCCATCAAAAGGCTTCTAAGGGTCACCACCTTTCATTTTGGCATTAAATGAAGCTTTGTGGATAATGAAATGTATTTCTTTATTTTAAAAATTTCAAAAGCCCATTAAGGTCTTCCACTCCGTACAAAAGGCTTAATTTGCCGGAAGCCATTTTTCTCCCCCGATTGTTTGCAAGGGCGAGTGAACCAAACAATCCGTTATTCACACAGATCTACCCAGAGACGTGTTTCCCGTGCCCAAGCCCTCTCTACTTTGACTTAGCAAAAATAACTTTTCACCGGGCTGCTATGAAACACTGGATTCTTCCATGAACAAGAATTTTGCGAGATGCGGTAGCGTTTCTGGTTGTTCATAGTAGGTGGAAATTCAGTCAAGATCATGGGGTGCTGAAAAATGTTCATTGGATCTTTCAGTATCCAAAATTCACGTGTGTATTTTGCATTTTCAGTTTGTTGCTCCAAAACGATGTTAGTAGAAAATATCATAAAGGAACAGAAACAAGCAGTGTGATCAGATCCTTGTTGGGTGCGATTGCCCGTTTTTAAGTGGCATCTCTTCCTTCCCATCATCGTTTTGGAAAATAACAGCTTTTGGTGCATTTAAGGAGACCTGTCCGAATCTAGCTTGGTATTCCTACATCCAGGCTGTCCAAGTTGCCCTGTGTAATACCAATGTTATTTCCTTTATATTATAAATAGGATTTGGGTTGAATATGAATAAACCATACTCATTGGTATGCTTTGTAACTCTAATCAGCGTTTTCCTGAGGGAAAAAAAAAAAATAAAAAGAGGAATGTTTATTTGAAAAATAAAGAGGTGCTAATTTTATCCTGTGAAAGTGGATATCTCCTTACGATCCCTCCAACTCCTAGGAAGATAACCAGAATGTATTATATCATCTAAATCCAGCATCCTATGAGATCAAACAGAATAATGTATACATATGCCAAAGCTGATTGAAGTATTGCTGGTGCTCACTTCCGCTTTGCTAAGTATGTGTTTCATTGATAGACGTAATTTGCCACCGCCATGAAAGAAACTCAAAGTCCTCTGTTTGTGCCAGTTGATTTCTATGATATCTGGAGGCTTTTAAAATAGGGATCCGAAATAGATGTGCCCTTGTCACCCCTGTGTTTAAGCTCTTTCCAACAGGAAATGGCACGGGTTCAATTTTTTTTCATACTGGAAGCAACATGCAGCCAGATAAGAATCATGTCTTGTCTATGACTAAGCATTGACATTTCAGTGTTTAGAGTAGAGTCAAAATGATCCATGACGAACCCACCTGAGACCATTTTTCTCTGTCCCAGGGCCCACTTTTGAGCCTCTTGAAAGGGAAGGTGGAGCGCAGGGGTTGCGACATGGCCATGTTGTGTTGAGGAAATGGAAGTTGGCCGCTCTCTTGCTCGCGTTCAAAGGGAGCCACCGCCGAGGGAGGCTGGTGGATGAAGACGAAGCTGCCGGGTGAAGATGGAGAAGGTTTCTCGCCGGCTCCTCGACAGCACGTTTACTGGGAAGGCTTTCGCTTTGGCCAACGCGACGATGTCAAGTTCGACACGTTGGGGAAAAAAATTAAAGGAGTAAATATGAGTGGTATTTCCTTCGGATTGCCGGCTCTCCTCGAGGAAGGGGGCAGCTGGCAGGGCGAGGGGGCCCAGGATGTTTATGAAGTGTGTGAGACTTTTGAAGGAAGCTCCCTGAAGGAGGACAGATGGTTTGGAGAGCTGGCAATGTGATACTGAGCCTTTCACTTCTAGGTCGCCGGTTCAAACGCAGCCGGGGTCAGCGATGGCCAAGCGCCATTTCCACCGCGTGACCATTTTGGGGGCTGTCAGAGAAAAAATGGCCAGTGCAGCCCAGCTCCTGCCTGGCATTCCAGCAAGGATGGCGGGAAGCGAGTGCCCGGCATGGGAGGGATGGAGGGATGCAGAGGGGACCGGGCATCTTGGGGACCGCGCATCTTGGGGACCGCATCTGGCACGGCTTTTGTGGACGACGTGGGAGGGAAGTGACATACACGGGGTGACACAGATATCCCTGCACCCAAACAGGACCGTACAAGTGCCTGGAATTTAGTAAGTGTATCAGTGTAAGAAACTATTTTATAGGAAAGGAGGAAGGAAGAAGGAAAGGAGAAAGGGGGAACTTTAAAACTCCTGGAGCAAAGAGAAAAAAAATCCACCAGCAGTTTGTAATCCACTGAAGGCTTTATAGACAGATTCCCAGGCTTTTGAAGTAAAAATAAGCATCTCCAGAACACTTGCTTTCCTGTGCAAATGTTCCTGGCAAGTAAACAACTAGGATCTACCACCCATTCAGGTTCAGAAGGGATGGATGTACAGGCACATTTATTGGGATGTTTAAATAACTACACATTTAAAACTTTTTATATATATATTGTTTTATGGATTTAGTAACGCTGTACCATTCCCAAACGGCTCATCCCAAATTAAACTTTGGATGCAGCCAAAGGTCAATGCACTGGGTCTGATGACACTGCAGTGAGGGGATGATGCGCAGCTTCCTTGGCTGTGGGGCTGAGTTTGGGTTATTAAATGCAGAAAATGATCAATCTGATCATGAGTTTGGAGCACAGCTGGCAGCTGGACAGTGTCTGATGTGTATTTGTCTTCTCTTAGACCTCACTGGTGCTTAAGATGTCAGGAATGCTCCCATCCCTGAACATTGCTAGGCAGATGAATTACGAAATTGGGCTGCCAGGAATTTGTATGGTTCAAAGTCTTGCTCACACTGAAGTCATTAACAACAGTTTTTGGCGGGAGAAGGAGTGAACATTTGAAAAAAAACAGGCCAAGAGGTAAAAATTGATTATGAAATAAAGGATTAGAAGCTTCAAGTATGACCTTGTGCAGTTCTGGACTCCCTTATTTCCACATGCAGTGTCAATCTCAGTACCAAATCCACTGAAGTTGATGAGAAAAATGATAAATTGAAGTCCTGGAATATTCAACCAATTTTAGAGGAGCCACGGAACCCAAATATTCCTCACTGCCACAACTAGCTGTGGGTGGCAGAGGTATGTTCATCTACATTATTTGCATGCACAGTGCAAATAAGGTCTTCCATTTCTTTAGAAGAAGAACTATGTAAAGAAACATGTAAAGAGTGAGAAAGGAAAAAAAAAAACTGTCTTCTTTCCTCACCTTGCAAGGGATATTTTTCTGTGCAAAGGAGTCATCCTACCAGCAGAAGGAGCTCCAGTTAAAATCCTGGCACCATTCATTTGATATGAATGAAATTCCTAATTCTTAGGAAAGAAAGAAAGAAAAAGGTGAAATAGCCAAGTTCAGGAGGAAAGAAGGGAGCAGGTCTAAACCCCAGGAAGAAGCTGGACAAGTGAGAGGACAGTGTGATTTGCCTGAGGGCAGTCAAAGAGGACCCAGTCAACCATGGATGGCAGGAACTTGCACCCTTTGGATACCTTTGGATGTCCTTCAGGGTGGGTTCACTTTAACATGAGCAGTGTCTTGCAAGAAAAGGGATCCAAGCTCCTGGATTGCATCCTGACGGGTTCCATCCTGGACCAACCCCGTCTCTTTTGAGGACTGTGCTCCTTGCTTTGCATCGGGCTTTGCTCAGCCTGCAGAGCGTGCACGTACTGGTTGGCTCAGGAAGGAAAGGGTTTCTCTTCAGCATTTACTCACTAATATTGAATGACAGGAGGAAGACTGAAAAAAAAGAAAAAGAAATAAAAAAGAAAGCTCTGGGGCAATGTTCCAGCTAGCATAAGTTCACAGTTGTTATTACAGATGAGTTCTCAGATTTAAGGAGAGAAAATAAAGCTCCAGGACTTCGAGCTAAAAAGGAAAATGCCTCTAGCAGGTCTTTAAAATTAGCCCAACTTTTATGCTTGAACAAAACTAAGTAATAGGATATGCGCAGTGCAAAGTATTGTCAAACAAAGAAACAAAAATGCATGTAGTGCACTTATTCTGTAAATAAAATACACTCCTTAGTTTAAAACTGATAAAGAGGATCTTCTACCCCAAGCTGATTTACAGGCTGCATTTTCCTACAGCAAGTTACCCACACAAAGTATTAGCTGTGTTATCCTTTGTTTATATGTATTGATGATAATGTAAAGGCACTAAAGAGCTTTGATAAGAGATTGTCACTTCTGAGTTTAAGGGACTGCAAAGATCTCCTCCTAGAAGTAAGACAAGAAAAGCTCATGAATTGCACAGTACTTTTTCTGCAAGGCTGTGCTAGCAGCCTCACTTGCTACTACAACAGTCATATCTTCTTTAGCTACAAAATGCAAGTTGTGTTTAAAAAGATTTTTCATTAGATCTGGTCAGTGGGTTACAATAATAAAAATAGAGATGGAACATCCTCAGTATATTGTCAACAGCTGCTACAATACGAGTATTGTTTGCCTTTATCAAATCAATATACAATAATAAAAAAAGAAAAACAAGATACTCATTAATAGCAAGTTTTGTTATGCTTTGTCCTTTTAAATCCCTCTTGTTTTTAAAAAATATATGTGCATATGTATGTGTGTGCATATATATATATAAATATATACATATATATGTACATGGCAGGAAGTAGGAAAATATCTGCTGGTATAGGAAATATCCTTGTATAGGAAAGAAGCAATTGGAAGAAGCAAGTCTTGCAGCTATTACCCTCTCCGCAACACTTCTAAGGTTAAAGGAATAAAAATCCATCAATTTGTACAGCCTGACCTTGCAGTGTTGGTTTTTAGCTGAATTCAGATGTGCAGGATTAACCCAGCAAAGTTTACATGACATTGATTTAAAAGCTGCGTTACAGGACCTTCCAGCAAGTTACATTAATCGGAATCTTTAATCGGGCTTTGGGACGAAGAAAAAAAGTTGCTTATCAGACGTGCAACATATAATAAACAGATGTCTCCATGCATCAGATAAATATGAATGCAGCATGCATTGCTAGTCAGCGTGAGCGTGCAGCGCGAGCAGCACCAGGGATGGGGCCGTAAGCAGCTCTTTAGCTACGTTCTTGCTCAGACAAAGACAGGATGGAGACATCTCAGTTCAAAACCTGATTGCTCCCCCCAGCGCAATCTCAGGAGTCGCCCCCAGCACAATTTGAGCTAAGGACTCCCCATGCCAGTCCATCTGCCGTCCAGCAGATAACTGGAAAAACTTCTGCACATAAGGTAGGACCCCTCAAAGCAAGACAACAGCTGGGATGGATCAGCAAAGACCCTGACATGTGTTACAGGAGAGGCACACACAAAAGAGGGAGCAAGACCCACAGCCTCATGCAGCCGACCCCGGCAACAGCATCTGTCATGTTCTTGCATTGAAGATCAAGCACATGTTCGGCTTTCGGACTTCATTCCAACTTGGGACTACCTATATACTTATATATACATATATATGTATATACACACACATAAATGTAGAGAGGGACCAATCTCAGACAATTTCTTTTTTTCTCCCTAGTCTGCAGTCCAACTCCGTTTTTCGTGTGGAAAAATGTCTCCCTTCGTGGTCCATTCTTCTAATGCAATTCGTTCTTTCTTTTCTCCCTTTTACATATCCATCGGGCCATCTCCCTTAGCAGGGTGCTTGGGTGAAGAGGACCGAGAAACGCTGGTCTCGCTCGTGGTCTGATGGCTCACAGGACATTGAGTGCCTATACTGCACTCAGTGTCCTGAGTCCCTTTGGAGCACACCCAGCGCAAACCAGTATCTCCGGGGAAGTTGCTGTCGAAATCTAGCAGATATCCCATGCAAAGCACGATTATTCAACTGCTTATCTGTCCTTCCTTTGGGGCAGCTCTCCGCAGGGACAGGACTGCAGGGCAAAGGGCCGCTAGAAAAGCCCACGCCTGCCAAATTCCCATTTGCGCTCCTCAGCACGGCGGTGCCAGCATTTCACGCAGAAGAGTTCGCCACGTTTTTTGGAAGGTGAAGTTTGAAGATCCATTTCCTGAGTTACTTGGATTGACGTTCCCCAAAGAATAACAGCAATATTAAATCAGCCAGGGGTAAGAAACCGCTATGTGGAAAGAAGTAACCCAAAAGTGCAAAATTTCAGTCAACTTATGACTAATTAGATAGAGAGTCTTCAAACAGCGAAATTTTCTGCACATCTACTTATATACCAACCAATCATTTTGAAATTTAGGACCGATCTGGGGAAAATCTGCCCTGTGTCTACAGACCCCTCACAAATTCACCCCAGTCAGGGCTCCAAGGTCTCTATCTCAATGGTTTACACTTGGGAGCCAACTTAGAGTTCTGAATTTGGCCCATTTCTTTGGAAGATATGTCAGAAGTAGCCTGTGGTGTTGTTTGGCCTCTGGAGGCAGCCCAGATGAGAGCAGAACAAAGCTTTGATGCAAATGAAAACCTACCAGTGAGTACAGCTAAATAAAGAAAAATGATTATTTGTTATGGAAACCAGCAGAGGAAATCTTGAATTAGTCAGTGCATCTTGACCTCTCATTGCCCTACTGAAAAAAAGTGCAGCTTCTTGGAATGTTTGGACTTTTAACCATAAAAAGGAGAAACCGTGTGAAATTTCCAGCCACCTGGTCCAAACCCCCAGCATTATTTATTGGGGAAAAACATCAATATTATGCAACCTGTATTTATATATAT
>VZSV01000008.1:12477906-12550112 GCA_013398735.1 Nothocercus julius
AAAAGCACAACTTATGCAAAGCTCGTTAATTTTCAGTGGCTAAGTCGAGTCACCGCACAGACAGGAAAAGCTTGAGTTGATATTGTGAATGAACCGTGCGGTAATTGTTTCCGTACATCCTCGTTAAGATGAAAAGCTACACAAATAAACAACAACAAAAGCCATTATGTGCCAATCAGTGGCCCATTCCAAAAAAAATGAAGGAAAAATCTGGCTCCATGTATTTCTTCGCATGTTTCCCACCAGAAGGAATATCCAATCAACGTGGGGCCGCACGAGGTGGCATTGCATGTTCCGTCTTGGTTCGCGTTCAAGTAGCGAAGGTCTGATGCGAGTCTCCGCCGGGGTATGAGTAAGCGGAAGATGAGGAAGGACATGGAGTGAGCCAGGAGCTACGGGGAAGCACACTGGTTAACACCGGAGAAGCTGCCCTTGGGGGGCTCAACAGAGTTACAATACGGAGAAACCTCCTCTGTCAGAAGGTGCTGCCGCTCGCCATGATTTACAGGCACTAGGTCGCCAGAGGTGTCATTGCCCATGGGGAAGGTCTTCTTCAACGTGTGCAAAGGAGAGGAGGCAAGCAGAGATGAGAGGTCCCATGGGGAAGATCTCTTTCAACACATGCCAAGGGTGGGAGGGAGCAGAGCACGGCCCAGCAGTTGGAAGGACGTGGTGCGGGCGATCACCCTGCGAGCGGGACACGTTCTGGATCCCTCACTACGGCTCAGAGCCACTGAGACCCCAAGCACGGGGTCCGTGACCCACCAGGACAGGGCTGTGCTAAGTCGGGGCTGGAGATGCTCACCGGCTGACATCTGCGGTACCCACACGGGTCGTGCATTCCCCATAATTGTCGGCCTTATCAGTGTTGGTGAGTGTGCAGTAGTCTAAATCACACAGCCCTGACACTGCACATGGCTGCGCAGGAAGAGCCCACTTGGCCGGGGTTAGATTAGTCTAATCCCACCTCCCTTGCTCTGTCACAATACCTCTCCGTCCCTTCACTCCCTATAAAAATATCCAGCTGTTGATTAAAATTAGTGAACTGTTGGCTTTCAAGAAGTAGGGCTGGCAGCTCTCTATTCCGTGTAGCCGCTCTCTATCTCTGGATGCATTCCCCACTTATTCCGCAGCCCGATCCTGTGAACTGCCAAGCTCTCCAAGGGAATGGGAGTCGGGAACATCACCCCTCCGTTTTCAGAGCGCTGGATAAATGAGCCAGCCAGCAGGGAGAGCAGCTTTATCCCATCCAGCCCTGCCAGGACCGGGAACCTGCTCGGAGCCTCCATGTCTTACCTCCGACAGGGAAGAGCACAGCAAGCACTCCCCCACCAGCTGGTTGCTCTCAGTATTCCCGTTCCTTGGAAAAGATGGCTCAAATGCAGTGAAGGTGCTTCCGCAGCGCCCCACAGATGAGGCTGCAGAAGAATGGGGTTTTGAACAAGCTGCTGTGAAATGCTGAACATTTCCAGATCCAGAGTGCAGATTTATATTTCAGAACCTCTGCTGCAGCAGCAACAGCTTGTAAAAAAATGGGGAAAAAACAGGGGGAGGGGAAAGGCCCATGCAGAGAGAAAACAGACAGTCATGGGTGCTGTTGGAGGAATGTCTTGGAGATGAGTATTCATTTTTTTTATGGGTTTTCTCTCTGCAGCTTCGTTCTTGGAGAAATGCTGGGAATCCTGGGCGGGCGCACGTCGCTGCACAGCTCCCGCGCCGCCGCGTCTCTCTTCCACTGGCTGAGGATCCGCCGCTGGCTCTGCAAACCCAGCAGGAATTTCTGGCTATTTCTAGCAGGACTGTGACTCTAGGGACCCAGCATCTTCAACCCTGCTTCCCCCAGCATCTCCAGAATTCAACCCAAAAGTTGCAGGAATCATATATTTACCAGCTATTTGTCCTTCAAATCCAGTGATGAGCATCTAGTTAATCCATTTTATTCCATCTGGTCCTGAAGAGGGTCACTGGAGCCTAAAAAAGAAAATGGACACTTCCCCACAGTTTCATTAAAACAACACATCTCAGTTAAGAATTCCTGCTGTGGCCACCTCAGTTAGGATGATTTTCCTTTCACACTTGACCCAACCCAAACTTGGACTAATTCCTCCAGCATTGCTGGCTGTTAAAATATCTTTTGCATTTCTACCTCTTTCCATTAAAAAGGAAGCTGCAGCTGTGGCTTGCCAGAGGCAGTGCTTGGAGCACCTGATACCTGGGTCTTCCCGAGGAGAGCAGGAGCTCCAAGTGTAGCCGTGCACAGTCCTGGAGGACCTAACTGCAGGTCAGACTGGAGGTCGGTTTTCCTGCCACTTAGTCATGAAATCCTTACAAAAAAAAAATCAGGAAGGAAACAAAAATACTGCCAGCTCTGTGAGGAAATAAAATGAGTTAGTCTCCAGGAGAGGTTTCTGATGATTTCTTTGAACATGTTAGTCACCGTAAGATGGGAGAGGCATAGCCCAGAGAGGATTTTTATTAATGCATGAATCTGCAGCAACACTGTGCAATATACAGTGAAGATATAGGCAAGAATAATATGCAAAAAAATATGTTTTGGAGACCTTCTGGGGGAGCTGCCCCAACTTTGCAAGCTCTTCATTCACACCTAGCACATATCTGAGATGGGAAGGACGGGTCAGTGATGGAGCTGGGTTCAACCCACCTGGAGGTACTACCACGACTTTGTGCTTTCCTTAGGCTCTCTGAGCCTCAGTTACCTGACAGTAGCACAGTTCTCATAGCCATTCCCAGGACAAATCCCTGGAGGAACAGCAGTTGCTCAGTCTGGTGAGAAGGGTGTAGGATGCCAGAGGTTGCACTCATGAGCTCACAAAATAAAGCATCATATTTCAGTCATAAAAGAGGACAAAAAGATTATGAACGAGCTTGAAAAGGAAGGGAAGTTGCATAAATTTGATGCCACAAAAAGGAAACACCAAAAAAGAGACATGACACAGTCAAACAATCATCCGAGTGGACACAAGGAAGTGAGATTTCCAAGGACAGCAACAGTGAGAACTTGATCTAAGGGGAGTCAAGAGAAAAGATCCTGTGGTGCAGAGGGACAGGAAAGGCCACGTGTTGGAGAAGTCACGCAATGAGAATCAGAGCAATCCAGACAGGTCCTGATGGAGAAGCCTAAGGAAAGATGTTTGAAGAGCCAGGCAAGGGTGATGAAACCAGAAAAAAAAAAAAAGAGAGAGAGATTCTTCTCTCTTGATATAAGATATGCTGAGCATCAGACACAGGTGAGTGGACTTGCAGGGGATGCTAAATGCTGCTTGTGGGATATTCAATAGCAGCTCTCCACAGCAGGACCACAGAAGCTGAAGAAACCAGGCAGAACTGACCTTACCTGGTGAGGAATGAAGGCAGAAGGGTAAGGAGTGAAAAAAAGCATCTGTATGGATGGAGGAATGGCAAGGAGGGTCTGGAAGGCCTGGAAAAGCCGAGACAGGGATGGAGGTAACGTGAGGGGTAACTTTAAAAGCACCCCTGCAGCATTCAAAAGGGGAGGATCTCCTGCATCTTCTGCTCTGGAAAGCTGCAACAGGAGAGTCAACAACCCCATCCACTGGCAGCCACGTCCAGGCTGAACACAACTGCAACGTCTTCGTCCTCTGCAACAGCACAGCGCTGAGCGTTTTGTCAGGCTTCCAGCGTTCAGCTCATTGGTTTCATATTATTTTAGACCTCAAGCAATCTGTTTTTGGTATGTCATTAACTTATCAGCTAAGCCCCTATTTATCTGCATTCACCAAGATCTGAAGTTGTGATGTTTATTCCCACCACTCTGTGGGCGGAGGGAGATCCGCTATGAAGATTTTCCAGTAATTTCCTTTTTGTTCCTTTTTGTTCCTTTTTAAAGAGCATTTTCTACAGCTGCACAACTGTCATCTGGTCTCCGGGCAGGAGAGGAGGGACAGCCGATACCATAAGTCCCAACATGAATCACATTCAACCATTAAAACAATCTGATGGGCATGCAAAATAGTCATAGTTTCCAAAGGTTTTACGGAATTTGGTGCTGACGTGCTTTGCCTCAAGTATGTGGCATGCATAGGAAATTGGACATGTTTCTGCCTCACACCCTTTCAAACTTATTGGGAGGCCTGGAAAATGGACATCATCTCAGAAAATCGCTGTTTTCCTTTCCCCTTCCCCTGTGATGCTAAGCAATGTTTAAAGAAAAAAAAAAAAAGACTTCTAAAAATATAGGAGGATGATGAAAACATGATTTTGAAGATGTAGAAATGGGCATCTTAGAAGATGAAGGGGATGGTTTCTCAAGGAAGGGGTGTCCTGTAGTTATGGGCACCAGTAAGAAGGGCAGGAAGGAAAAGACAAGAGATGCTTTGGGGAAGCATCAGACTACACGAGATGGATGGGATGGGAAAGGGATCTCAGTCTATGGCCCATGGGAGAGGTGCTTTTCTATCTGTTTCCCATCCAACTTGGCAGGCACAGTCTTCTCCACTTCTCTAGATTCAGTGAAATCAAGTGTGCGTGGGAAAAGGATTTGCAGAGTAGGTGTGTGCTACAGCATCCAAGTTCTCTGACCGGTTCAGGTCCATCTGCAAACCTGGTGAAATAAAAGCAGATATGCATAGAAATTTTATTGTAGACACCGATTTCTTTGTTCATCTCCTTCTACGTTACAACAGAAGCCTGTTCATGCCTTTTCTTTGCATTCGAACGGTGAATGCAGCAACCACGTTGCCATAAACTGCCGCATTTACTGCACAGCTTTTCTTTGGTGATCACTTTGGTGGGAGTGATCACTGGGCTATTTCTTTGGTGGGAGATCATAGGCTGCTTTGGAACATTTTTGGCCGAGATAATGAGGATACTCCGACTGGATTCCACAACTGTGTGCGAGAGCAAGTCTAGAGTCCATCGAGCCAGAGGCGTGCAATCTAAACAGCTTGTATTTTATTACCCTGATATGTTTAACTTTTTTTCCACCCTTTTTTAAAAGACTGGAGCTGTAAGATTTGCCCTTTGCAGCTGTATGAACTGTATGTTAAGAGTAACAGAGCAGTCTCAAATCCCTTTGTATTCTGGGGACATTTTTCCAAGGCATTTTGTCTTCGTAACAATACCCAGAGCTCCCTAAATTTTGGGAAGGTCATTTGTTTCCTAGCAGATAGATTCCCTTATCCAGAGCTTACTAGAGCCCAAACAACAATTTATAAACTCTAAGCTCCTTTCTCCTTCAAGATGAAGTGCTTTAGTGTTGAAGCCAAACTAAATCTTTAAATGGTATAAGAGGCATTTGGATTTTTTTTTCTACCCAGCTGACAGTAGGTTTACAGTTTATAATCTGGCCTTTGTAAAGGCATTTGTCAGCCTGTATATTTCATTTTAAAACGCGACCACCCATGAGGACGGACAGACAGGAAGCGTTTGTTCACTTGCACCAACAGCCCATTTGAAGGTTGGCTGCAAAATAGCAGAATTTAGTCACAAAGGCAAACTTTTTTCTTTCTTTCTTTTTTTTCTGGCATTATCTTGCTAACATCTCATTTTAAAAAGCAGCCTTTGTTTATAGGAAGCTAGTCCTCCGCTCTAAATTTGGAAATTCTACGTATTCTCCTAATCCTCACGTCCTAGCCGGGATGCTGGCTGTGCATCTTTGGCCTCACAAAAGACAGCTCTGCTTTTATCTCCTTTCACGGGGTCCCCGGTTTAATGGCCCCACCAAAGGAAGAAGAGTCTTAGCACTCAAGGGGCAGAGGGGAAATGTTCACCATAAGTTAGTAATTTAGTAAAATGAATCCAATCGTAAAGCATCATGTCGCCTGTCATAATTTTTGACCGGGCTTCCACATTCAGCAGAGATTTGGAACCAGCCATTGCTCCAAATGTTGGTCACTTCTGCAGCTCAAGAGAACTTGTCCAGAAAGGAAGAGAAATCCAAGAATTAGGACATTGAATTAAAAATGACCGGCCTCCACCTCTTAAGGAGATGCGTGTGTGTGTCCCTCCATGCCTAGAGAAGAGAAAGCAAGGCCAGATGATAGGGGCTCTTCCAGGCAGTAACAGATATAATATTGCATTCTTTCTCCCAGTATCTTAAGTAACACTCACTTTTTATCTCTATTGCTCGAGGGTTTAAAGGGAGGAAATAGCACAGTTCCAGAAAGTGATAAAGCTTTCGGCTTTTTTTCCCGGTTGCAAAATATGACAATAAATAATTATTACCTAAAACACCCATATCCTAAGATTTAACATGGTGCCCTGGCCTCTTGGGTAGACCCCCTGGCTATACCAGAAGCAGCGATTTGGTGAGTGTTCCCAGCCTTACTGCCCCCTACATAGTTGCAATCTTCTTTCCTCCCAATGCTGCCCCATCCACTTGCTTGCCACCCCAGAGGGTCTTTGCAGCCCTTTTTGTTCCTTGACTGCTGTTCAAGAAAACTGCATCCAGAGGCAACAGGACATGAGCAAGGGAGCCACGTCTCAGCCAGGTCCCCATCGGCCACCACCTGAAATCCCAAAGATCCTCCCAGGGGCTGCTCTTTGGGATTCTGTTGCACAGAAGAGGACAGGGTCTTCTCTCCTGGACCCAAAGCCCTGGACTTTCCTACATACAGAGCACTCCCAGCATTGTATTACGGATCTTATGGGAAAATCCGCAATCCTGCCTGCATCTCCTTGTGCAAAGAGAATTTTGAGGGAACACCATTTTTTGGGGAGTGAAACTTGAAGGGAAGCCTGGAAAATATAACGGTATAATGTTTAAGAAGAAAGAAGGGAATTCGTGCACCAGGAGAGGGGAAGAAAAGCATGAGCCAGGATATTTCAAATTCCCTCTTCCTACTGCAACAGCAAATGTCACTGCTGTTTTGCTACAAGATTTGAGGCTTGTGTCACCGTGTTGCTAACAACCCCCCAAGGATGCCAAGGATGAACCTGCTCTCTGTCCATCTGTCCTCCCCCTGAACGCCTGCCTTTATTCTGCAAGGACCTGGCAGTCCCCGTCATTTCTGATGCATCCAGGCGCCGGTTTCTTGGCTGAGGGCGCGGATATTCCGAGGGCAGGACTGCGCGGCACGCCTGGGCATCTCGGGCCGTACCTGCCTCCAGCTCTCCCCTCCAAACTTGGTCATTTCAGGGCCGGGCCGTGAGCATCCGCGGTCACCAGGTTTGACCCTCGTGCTGTGCATAAGCCTTTCCAGGCGTCCTGGTGCATGAACACACTTTCCAAAACAGGCATCAGATTGCTGTCAGTGGCTAATAGCTGCAGCTATGCTTTTAGCGACGGGGCTGTGCAGTGTAACGTTAGCAGGAGGAGAATTGCCATTTTCCTTTCTAATTTGTACATGTTGTGCTGTTTTGCCTTGCACAGTGAGGGCAAAATGCAGCCCTGGGCAGGACACTACATGCAACCCCTCACAAGGACATCAGAGCCACTTGCATTTTCTAACCAAGTGTCAAGGGTACCAAAAATTAACCTGGGCTTCTGCAAGAGAGGTGGGATTCGACCTGTCATGTTCACAGCTACCAGAGGTCTGCTCTCGTCCTACCTTGCCCTACATTCCTGCAAAAATCAGAGAGGCTCAATGCATAATCTGTGCATACATCTCCCATCATAAGTTCCCCAGCTCTCTGAGGTCTGACATTGGATTTTCTTTCGAGCACACTGGAGCACTCCCTGATAAAGCCGGGCCGTGCTGTGGCCCCAGGACACTGATGAATTTGAAGCCCCGTGATATCCCACGGGGAGCTTAGTTAGGTGAAGAGGTTAAAGACTAATGCAGAGGTGGAGGTGCTGGGCCGTCCCCCGCCATCCCCAGGGTCACAGTGGGAGCGAGGCAGGGCCTTGCTCTGACAGCTCCCAGCCGGGTCCTTCAGCCGGAGCATTCCAGAGATGCTCTCCTCGGATCCCCTCCTGGGAAGCTCCTTTGCGGGGTCCCACTGTCCTCGAGGCTCTCTGCAATCGGCAGAGGTTTGGGGATGGAGCAAAGCCGCTCCTGCAGATGGGCAAGCTGGGATGGATGGGCACTCCGTGTTTTGTCCCTTCTTGTTGCCTAAGAAAAGCCTTCCTAAGACATGCAATTAGAGGTCAGAAGAGACACTGTGTGGGGAAAGCAATTATCTCTGTGGATGCCACAGAATATCCTTTTTCAAAGTTTTCCACCTATAATCAGTGGCTGAGAGGCACAAAATGGAGGAAAAGAGGAAGAGAGGCAGCCAACATAACTGTAATCCCTAGAAGAACCAATTTTGAGGCTGACAAGACAGGATTCTGCCTTTTGCCGTTCTTGCACTCTCCTGTCATGGCACAAGTCATTAGCAACCTTGCCTTCACTTGCGCCTGTAATATCTGTTTCTCTGATGTGTCTTTTAATATATTTGCTGTGTTTCTCCCTACTGCAGTAGATTTCCACCTTCAGAAACCTACTCCGACTTTGGAGGTGGGTCAATATTTAGGCTTATCAGCCCTTTCTGAAAAACTCACGGCCAAGACCAGCTAAGCCTGGAAAGACGTCGTGAAACCTGCTGAGTGTTTCTGCCTGTGCAAGGCGGGACGGGACCTCAAACCGAGCCTGGGGATGCGGCTCAGAGAGGGACATGGTGAGGCCACCAGCTCCCATTTTGCTTTACAGGAATCCAGATTTCTCAATAGCCCTGCTGGAAACCAGAGCAGCTTCACTTGGGCTGCCTGGACATCACTTCAACTCAGTACTGGGACTACACTTAGGTTTTCTAGGAAACCTGGAACAGCCCTACTGACCCACATCTTTGGCACAGATGATAAAAATGGTTTTATAACAACATCTAAACCACTCTACAGTGTTTTAGTAAACAGTAAATTTATTTTGGGATTTCAGCCCAGGCACAACACTGCTCCATTTTCCTCAATAAAGACTATTACATTATTAGTTTTAGCCTTATGAATCCTATTCCCGACACTCAACCTTTATTTATTATTTGTAAGGAGCATATATCATCCTGCCTTATAACTGTAAATATTCTACTTACCCAGAGCACAGCACATCTTCTTTGTTTGAAATCTAAGCTGTGATGTTTTACATAAATTTGTTTCCTTTCCAAATCAAAAGGTCCTAAAGATAAACCCAAGAGCATCTTCCCATCATGAACCTTAGCCTGAGCGCAGGCGGGACCCAGACAGATCCCAACAGAGGCTCTTCCAGCGCTGGCTCCTGTGTCAACACACAGAGATGAGGAATAAGAAGGGAACGGAAAAAAGTTGCCTTGTAAGCAGGCGGTTACTGGATATAAGCAAGCAATGGATGAGGAAAAGGAGAAGATCTTTGCATATGTTCATTGGAAAAAAATGATTTTATTGACTCTGCATGATGGGCAACTTCCTCAGCTTGGGGCTTCTCAGGCTATAGGATCCATCCAGCACAGAGTTAATGTCACCAGCCCGGCCTGGACCCGCACCTTGGCACTGCGGGGATGGAAAGGGCACCGGGGAGGTGGGAGAGAGGGATGTTTCGCCAGTGATATCACCCACGCTGAGTAAATTCTCTGACCAAAAGCTAAGGCCGGCAGAACAGTTTGTGCCGCGTCCTTTAAACGCCAGATCTCCATTTGCTAGCGACGCTGCAGGAGGAATCGGGGCACTTAATAGCCAGCTGCTAAGTCATCAGGTATAAATATTTACAGAGGCCTCTTGCGACATGGACATTCCTCCCGGCACAAGAGGAGCCCGGCTACTTCATGGCATTTTCACCTTATCCAAAAGAATCTGGTTTTAGCCACACTCTGCCTCATCAGCCCCAAAACTACAGAAATAGCATTCTGTGGAAAATGTTTGTGTGGCCAAAGAAGACACGAGAAAACAGCTGTGGAGCTTGGGACCTCCAGGGCTGAGACAAGGGGATTAAATGAAGAGTAATAGGGGAAATGGCACCAAGGAAAACCCCTCTGCAGGGGCAAAATCCTTCCAAGCTTGTCACAGTGCCCCAAGAGAAGGGTTTGAAACCTTCTTGCTGGAGATGACTAACAGGCTCCAATGCGCAGAACCTTGGGTAAGGTCCCAGGGACTGCAGGGAGGAGCCAGCTCTTTAAGGATATTTGTTCCTTGTCTGTAATGTGCACCCTGTGATGGCTGCCAAGAAGGAAGTTTTATTCATTCTATTCATTATTTATGGGCAAATGTAATCCAGGAGCCTGGTGAGGTTTCAGCTTGGTGTGACCCACCACAGCCACTCATAGGTCTGCACTTTTCCCAATGTTTTTTTGTTATTTTTCTCCCCAGGTGCCTTTTTTCAGAGCCCTCAGAGGAACTTGCCTACCTTTGAGTGTTCTATGTATTTGCCAAATTTGGCTAAAACAATCCAAAGAGTTCAAAAATGAAAGGTGTTAGCCTAGTTTCCTCAGGAAACCAGCCCAGACTGGGGACAGGGATGCTGCACGGACTAGGAAACAGCCTCTCCTCCGGGTAACCTCCATCTGTCACCTTCAGAGAGGCCAAGCTCAAATCTAGTATGAAACGAATACAATGCAGCCAAGATCTAGGAAAGTTTTCAATGAAAATTGTATAGGTTAATTTACGAAAAATTAATAAAAGGTGCCGGTTTAGTGCTGGAAAGGGAAGAGCAGATAACTTGCAACGTGCCCGACTGCCTCCCCTTACTGATTCCAGACGCCAGGCCAGGCAGGATCTGGCTATTTTCACTATCGTGTTATCACTGCGCAATATGTCAGCAAATTCTTGTACAAACATGATTTTTTTAAAAAGCCACGTTTTATCACTTCTTTTACATAATCATGAATGATAGGGAATCTAATCTGAATTGGGCTGGGAGCAGGCACGAGAGCAGCTGAACGCCGCTCGCGGTCCGGGGCAGCATCTCGCCTTTCCAAAGCTGTGCCTCGTTTTGTGACTGAGCCCTTGGTTTGCAAGGAAAATACATGTTTCTTTAAACACCTGAAATCTGTAATAAGCTTCTCTGAAATATGCAGCCCAGGGGACAAGCTATGTGATAATTTTGCACTTGCATGATTTAACCCAGTGATGCCTGCGGTGCTGCCACCCCATCCTGGACCTTAATCCAGCACTCAGCTCTTTCTTTCCTTTTCCCCTGTATTTTCCCTGCTTTATCTAAAGAACAGCATTTTCACCTTTACTCTTTTTATTGATTTGCTTTGCTGGGGCAGACAGGATGCAATCATAAAAAAACTAACCACATCACTGCTCGCAACGGGGAGCAAGGGACAGCGGCCGTCCCCATCCCGCAGGAGAAGCAGCACCAGGAGCATCTTCTCCCAGCGCAGCTCAATGTCCCGGGGGGTCGTTCGCATCCCGGGAGGGCAGAAAGCAGTGGGGGAAAAAAAAAAAAGAAAGAAAAGTGCTGGCCTGGGTCCATTTTTAACTCGCTCGATGTGTCTGCGACGGAGACAGATGCTGTTTAGACAGGCCGCTGCGGTGGGTGGCCGGGCGAGGGGGCCGTGGCTGCACAGTTTATAGAAGGCTCCCGGCACAAATGAACTGTTGAAGACCATTGGAAGCCTCAGTGAAATCACAACATGTAGAGACACGGGGGAGAGGGGGGGAAAAAGGGCTCTTTCTGAGAAGAGGGGGAAGAAAGGGATGTTTTGGCGGAGTTTGTGGGAATTACAAAGCGGGGGCTTCAGAAAGCTCCCTTTCGTTAGACGTCCGTCTCCCCCAAATAAAGCAAACGCTCCTATGTGGCGCTAGAAAAAGGAGCAGATTGGAATAGTTTCCCTGCAGCAAAGGGGAGAACAGAGCTGGCTTTGCCCTGCTCCTGTCTAGCCTTGCTAGGTGGAAAGCTAATATTTGAATTCATGATTCAGTGGGGAACATTTGGGTGTTAAAAAGAAAAAAATCATCCATGCTGTTTGCCGGCCCACCAGCCGCTGCAGCACAAAAATGGGGCCGATTCTGAGGTCCCTGCATTTATTTAGTGACAAGCCACAGCTGACCTTCCACCCCCACCCACACACAGCTTTTCCTCAAAATCCAGCCGTTGCATCCCTGAAGCCTATGGGCACAAAACACTCTGGCTTCATATGCCAATTTGAGTCTGATTGGACATAGGACCCAAGAGAAAGTCCCCAGGCTGCGCGGCTGCCTAAATCCACTTAGTAATAGCGGTCTGCGTCGGCTGCTCTTCAAACCACAGGGACCACAAATCAAGTCATCGCTTAACTCAAGATGTCACGTCTTCATCTCAAGACAAGAGACAGGGCTGGGAAAAAGTGTCCAGGCATAGAGAAAGATGTCCCTGCTCCTCTTCCCTTTTCTTAAGGGAAGGGGACTTGGAAACTCAGCAATTCAGCACAGTTTGGTTTGAAGATGCTGCCTGCTTTTCCAACACGCGGTCTGAGATGGATGCTCTCAATGTGGAGAGGAGACACAGCAGAAAAGAGGATATATCAGAGCAATATTGCCTGCCCTGCGGGTCACGATTTTGAGTGAGCTCTGCTCATACCACCAAATGAACCACGATGGCAAGGCAACCGGGTGACAGCAAGGGGCATGTGTGGGGCTGGATGTGTCTCCATGTGGGACCAGCTGCTCCCAGGCACCTCCTAGCACAGTCTCTGCTGCATCCTGCTCAAAAAGGTGACAAAAAGCCCCCTAAAAATCAGTCCAAAAACCTCCGCATGGTGGGAATCCATCGCTACATCATTGCCATTCCAGAAGCAGGGCCCTTTCAGGCCAGAGAAGAGGAGCTGAAGTTGATCTCAAAATAATTTACTGTGCTGAACCAAGCCATGACAAATTTATCTCTAGAAGTTTGAGGCTTTCTCTCCCATTATTAACATTTTAAGTGTTATGATGAAAAATACTGGCACAAAAAATAAACCCTGCTACTTTATGTTTAAACTCATATGCCTCTCTGCATCCTGGTCTTTGTAGACCCCTGAAAGAATGCATTTACTTCCCAAGGCCACAAAATAAAACTGTCCAGCTATTAAAAAATGTGTGGCCCCATACTAATTGGTGACTGATAAAGCAATGGAAACCATCTTTCTTCCAGCTTTTGCCAAACAAAACTAAGATTAGGACATTTTACAATAAAAACTCCTTTTTATAGTAAAATGCAAAACTGGAGCATATTTCATTTGGCAAAGGTCAGGCCGCTTTACTTACACGTGCCACTGAGTATCAGAAGCTCGGATATTAAATGATAGCAATGCCCAAGAGGTATCTTTATGGCCATATATTATGGAGGGAAGCAAGAGCTCCAAAAATGATCTTGCATTTGAAAGTCTGAGCTCCCACCTCCAAAGGCTCCACTCCATCATCCTGGGAGCATCCCAGGATTCTGCATCCCAGGGGGAAGAGCCCTCGGCTCCCATCGGCCAGGGCTGGAGCTCTCCGTGGCCTCGCTTAAATTGCAAGCAAGCGAGCAAGTCATATCACGGGCGATTTTTCTCCTGTCTCGCCCCTGCTGCCGGTACGATAAGGGGAGTTACTCTCCTTGCGGGCGACTCCACGTCTAATTAGCTCCAGATGCCGGCTAATTAGTGAGTCTGCAGTGCGAGCATTGTTCTGGTGTCACTCGAGCTCCTCAGAAGGGATGAGATTGAACATGAAAACCAGATGCCGGCCGCGCGCTTCGCTCTGGGCTGTCCATAACCGTCGCAGGGATCCCCCTAATCTGGGGGCTAAGTATAATAAATGTTGTGTTTTGGCCCCAGCGTCGTGTGCTTCAAGGGAGACAGTAGCATGTGCCGAGCACACAGGGTCAGGGCTAAAAACAACCCGTTCCCGCCAACGCGCCCTCGGAGCGGGGAGCATCCTGCCGGGCACGGGCTGCGGGATACGCTGGCCCACGTCCCACGCAGTTTTGCCCTTCAGCCTTCAGGGCTTTTTCACCCAGTTAAGCTCCTGACACTGCTGCAACACCATGAAGATACCTATACTCCAATACAGAGGCTTTGCATTTCCTTTTCCTAATGCAAAAGGCAGCAGCTGCTAACACACAATACTAGTGCCCCAAGATAGAGCAATTTCCCCTGTAGTCTGGGGATAACCAGGGCATATAATCACAGGAAGAAGTTACAGCTCAGACTCCTGACATTTGGTGGTTTTGTTCTGCCTGCACCTAACGTACTTACATTTTGCAATATAGCCCAGCACATATGAATCGGAGCATTATTTAGGAGACGCAGTCAAGGCAACCGACCCCAAAGTAAAAGCCATATAGGGATGAGTTATGGAAGAAAAGTGCCTGAATGAATGCTGCTCAAGCCTGGGAGGTATGCACCCCCTGTTTATTATGATTTGGCATGAAGAACTAGCCTGACTCTCGGTAAATGACATGAAACCCCGAATTACCGCACCAGAAACCTCATCCAAACACCACGGCCATGTTATCACCCCAGCTGGGGAAAAAACTATTTCTGTAAAAACAATATTTAGTTTAATTGGAAGTCAAAATTACTAACTGGACTAGTCCCCGGGCTCGGAGGGGGATACGGTTGCAGAGGAGCATCTTTTCTTCTCTCATATATTTTAAAGAAGGCTGATAAACAGCAAAAATGGCAGCTCCTCTCCATCTTCACCCAGGCCCACACTGACCATGTGGCAAGGTAGCCAGATATACATTTTGAACTTCTAAGACCTTAACCTGGAATTGCTCCTAATTCCAGCCCAAAAGTCACAGTCTTCAAACCACCCCTAACAACCACTGAAACCAATGAGGATCAGGAATGCGGATCAGGTCCTATGTGGTTCCAGTCCTGGCTGAGACCTTCTCCGATGCAACCAAGGAAGCTGAGAAGAGGACAGAAGCAAGGACTGTTCTTTAGTAGCTTCCAATATTTTGTTAGCACCCGTTCGCTAATTGAGTTGAAATCCCTCAAGCATTAGCCGTCTCCTTGAACTCTGAATGGCTCTCACTGCTCCAAAACCACCTACTTGCCACATAGAGGAGAGAGGAAGGGTTTTCTCTTTCTCCTTCAGACAAAACCTGCATCCACACAATACCAGTTTTTTTCCATGCTAATGCATTTCCAAATTCCTTTTCATCAGATTCTACAATGAATTCACCAGAGGAAACAACAACAGTGCAAAATCACTTTCATAAAGTCTGGAAAAAATAATCCGTCAAACCTCAATAGTACATCAGGTTAAGGAAGAGACATCTGGCTTTTATTATGTTTTATAAGGTTGATAGCAAATAAGGGTATTAGAGTTAATTTACTTATTTAGAGAGGAACGACTCAATCACAGAAGCTGTGATTGTGAGTGAATGTTAGAGGGCTCCGCAGCCCGCTCAGATCTCCTCCGGGAACACAGCAATGCCAGCCGTAAAGCAACCCCTTTCCTACAGCAGCATTCCTCAAGGGATGTAAATATTAGAGTAAAAGCACCAAGGATAAGTCCTTCCCAGACAGCCTGGCTGCCGAGGAAGCCATTCCAGCTATTATTTGGCAGTAGAGATGTAGCTACAGGCTGAGAACAAGACCCAGTTGGGGTAGTGCTGTTATGCGAATGGAGATACCCTGCCAAAGAGCTTGAAATGTTAATAGGTGAGACAGAGAAAAGGGGGAAAGGGAAAATAAGTGTTTTGAAGGAATTATGGACTCAGAAATGTTGTTTGGAAGTGGCCTCTGGAGGTCTCCAATCCAAGGTCAGACTCCCATCAGCACCAGGTCCAGTCAGCCGTACTCTGCTTAGCAGAGTCTTGAAAATATCCGAGGGTGGGTTGCCTCGATTTCCCCCAGGCTCATTCCAGGGCTGCACCCGCTCCTGGTGAAGATTTAGTTTCTAAAGCCTGTTCTGAAATGGTGGACGCTGCCCCTTGTGACTCCTTCTGCTACCGGTCGACTCCTCGCGCTCCTCCAGCAGCCAGAAGCGTCAGTGGTTTTTCCCTTTTTTCCCGAAACACAGAGAGGACCCCCGGCCCAGCTAAGAGCAAAGACGGGATATTTACATGGATATCAAGTACCTCCAAAGTCGCTCTCATAAACAAAGAGGATTTTTGGAGGGGAGAGCCAACCTTCAGCTCTGGTCTTTGGCCAACCTCCAACACTCGCAAACCTGGAGGCCCCGGCGGGACGTGAGACTCCTCTCCTGGGCATCCGGGCATCTCCATGGGCTGTTTTGGGCCTTTTTGAGGTCTGTTCCCTGCAGATGGCTTTACAGGCCACGTGTCCCCTGCAGCCGTGCACAAATCATGCCCCAAAAGCCCATGGAGCTGCACGGTCCGGTTAGGATTGCAAGGCGGCATTGCACCCTCCCCTGAGCAATATCACTTTGTTACATAATTCACTGCTATTTGTTCAGGGTCAGCTGTAGAATTTGCAAAAATAAAGACAATTTAGCATCAACCAACATAAAAGGAAAACAAAGAGAAAAGGCCTAAGTCTTTGAAGTTACCCATGTGGTAGCCCACGGTTTCCCAGGGCAAACAGGCTTTATTCCGACAGGATCCTGCAAAAGGGATTTGGAATAGGAAAACTGAGGCAGTTTCTGGGAGACGAGAACTGCTGTGGATTCATCACACCGCCTGATGGCTCTTGATAACTCCAGGGAAGAGTTTTCAAGTGCCTTTTCAGCACCCCTCACTCCTCAAGGCACATCCAACCCACGGCATTTGTTCATCAGGTCTCTTCTTTTATTTTAAATGCAGCATTTTTTTTCTTTAAAATAAATAATAATTATTTTTCATCTCTCTTTTTTCTTTTTTTTTTTTCTTTCCTGAGAAATGCACCTGAGATTTCCAGTAAATTGCTGGTAGGTGTCGTGCCTGCAGATTTTTCTTTCCTTTTAGTTTTCTCTCCGTTTAACTTTTGGTGGGGAAAAAAAATTGCTGCTGCCACCAGCTGGTGCATTTTGGAAATAGCTTGAAAACGTCCCCCTGCATCCTGCAGGGCACTTTTACAATCGTAACCGACTTTTACGTCTTCCGAGTCTATTCGGTTGAAAAGGAAGAGAAAAACAGATTGTTTCTTGGAGGCACAGAAAAAAAATAGATGATACGTGTTGAATTTTACTTGATGTGAATCCTTCAGTGCCAGTAATTTAGCCATAAATAAATAAATTCCAATCTCATCTGTAATTTCACCAATTAAAAGAGGAGTCATGAGCAAGAGAAAGTTCAGAGTCAAAAGTAACCGGAGGAATTTGATGCTATTTCATATAGCCTGCATATTTTAAAAGAAGTAGACAAAATTCACTTAAACAAGTGATGTTTGTGCCACAATCCATCTACTGATTGAAGGTAAAAGCCATGAGTTTGATGAGAAACGCAGCAAATGGCAGAAATACACCAAGGGCAGGCAGAGGCTGGAATTGTTTTTGGTGGAGTTGGGCAAGAGGTTTCTGGGCTTTTAATAGCAAAAGTGCCCCTGGAAAACCCGGCTTAGGGAGAAAATTAAATTTTACCCTAATTCTGCGGATCTCACTTCAACTTTTATTGCAACAGCAGTACGTGAGGGGAGATGCTCATACGAGGTGCTGCAAGAGGCAGACTGGCTTGTCTAAAGTCAAACCCTCTGCTCGAGGGAGGTGATTTATACCCGGAGTGGCTGGGATTTCGGATTAATGTTCCAGCTAGTTTGCAGTAATGCCACTCAAGATAATTTTTGATTTAATCCATGCCACATGAGGCTGCGGCAGCGCTGACCCTTGGCTTTTAACCCCAGGACCTTAGCTGGTCTGGCAAAAGGAACTACTGTCTGTCCCCTGATAACCCCCGTGACAGATCTCAGCTGGGTTTAATATCCCCGCCTGGTGTTTATTGATAAAGACGCAGAACCCACGGGTCACATTAGCGCTAGAAAAGAGCCTGGCCTGATATTCCTGAAACCGGCTTGGTTTGGGCAAGGACTGCCCTGGATGCACTGGTGCAACGTCCTCTATTTTAACTTTGCTTTTTCTGCCTTCTCTAAAGCAACGCGGCTTTCCCAAGCCCAACGCCCTGTGCAAAAATGGAGCGGGAGGAAGATTAATTGGTGGTCAGAAAGAGCAGGAATCCCTGGGATTTATGGCCGCCCATCACCGAGCCGCAGCGGTGATGGATTCGGAGCGCGGCTCCGCTGCCCGCCGCCAGCACGCGGGGGCTGGATGCGCTCGCTTGATAAAGGGCCCGGCTTTATCGGCAGCCAGAATTTTAGACTAATCCGGGCTTTTAAGGAGAAATGTGCTGGGGAGACGCCTGGCAAAGGCCGCAGGTGGCTGCGGGGCGGTGGTGGGGAGGGATGCTCCGCATTTTTCCAACTGCATCGCGGGCGGCCCCGTCGGAGCCGAGGTCGCTGGCAGGACAGGCGCAAAATGGGGGCTGCCCTACCTGGCCTGCAGGTAAAGCCGAACACGAGACATCCGTGCTGGAACCCCCTGGAAAAGTGGCACGTGCAAAGTTTTTCACAAGTCTCTTGTCCTAGCTCAGCCAAAATGCAAAGGAGGGACAAAGAGAAATAAGAGTGTTAAAAAAAAAAAATGCTGTAAAAGATTTCAATATCTATAAATCAAGTTTGAAGCTTCGGTTCTGCAATTCGCGCTTCCCTTGCAAAGAGGGCGCTTAATACATATAAGATTTGCACCCTCAACCGTCCTACTTACAATGAATAAGACCAACAATTAAATCTGCAGATGGGCAGGGCAGGGGTAGGCTCAAAACAGGCAGGCAAGAGGCAATAAATAAATAAATAATAAGAGAAAAAAGGAAAAAAAAAAAGAGGGGAAAAAAAAGAAAAACGATAGATTTATTTACAACAGGCTGCAGGTATAAATAAAGTCATCAGTAAAAATGGGTCAGCTAACTGGACCCTGAGCAGTGAAATGATAAGGAGATCTGCAGCTGACAACGGGAGCTGGAATATGGATGCTTTCCAAGAGCGGAGAAGAGCCAGCCAGGCGGCTTACGTCCTTGCCTGTCGCTCGTCCTTTGTGGGAACTATTGTATTAAATCTATAAACATCCAGGGCTTTATCTGGGCTGCGGCAGGGCCTGGCAGGAGGAGGAACTGCCTGTGAAGTTGCCCCAGCCGCTAATAACATTAGAGCCCATGGCCTCTGCCCAGATGTGCCTTTGCCTTTGGGATTGGGGTCCAGCTAACTGCACAGCTACGGGTGCCTTGGACTTGACAAGACTTTTTTCTCTGTGGCTCTTCCAAGGACAGTTCTGCTAGGGGATGGTGATGCCATTAGTGCCTTGTTTCCCCCTCTCGGACCCTAAGGACCTGTTCCTTGCCATAGCCAGGCAGGGCAGAGCTGCCTGCAAGATCTTTGGTTTTATCTTCTGTGGCCACACGTATCCCCTAAAGAATAACTGAGGTCAAGCTGAAGCTGTTTTCTTTCTTGCACACGCAAATTTAAAGTCTTGCTTGACTTTACTGCCAGATAGTTACGGTCTCCTGTTCAAAAGCAATCTGGATATAGGGCCCTGGGCAGCTGCTCTAGGTGGCCCTGCTTGGGCAGAGCAGTTGGACCAGATGTCCTTTCTACAAGGACTAGATGTCCAGAAGTCCTTTCCAACCTCAACCGTTCTGTGAGTCTTTGAACTAGCCCCTGAAATGGGGCGGCCAGTCCCTTCTGCACCTGGGCAAAGGGGACTTCATAATTTAGCATACTTTTAATAGCTACTGCACGCTCTCGGCTACATGGGAGAAAGTATCTCATCTACAGAAGGATTCATTCTTAGCTGCTTTTCCCCAAAAGCTTTTCTGCAAGGGGGATCTTGTGCTAGAGCCTTTTTATTTCAGTTTGCAACAGCAAACTGCTGGCTTAGAAAATGAGAGCAGGGCCATAAGGCTTTTGTGAAGCTCTTCAGGACAGGATCCCTTGTTTCCGATGGTGTTTGTACCATACGCCAGAGCCTGGAGTTGGGATTCGGGCTCCCAGATGCAACAGGGAGATACGCAAGCTAATGACAGGAACTTGGATGAGCCCAGCACTTGCCAAGTGTTTATACAGGCATTTCTTTTTTAATAAAAGAGACATTTTTATTCTTCTTTCGTAAAGGTAAGCACAGAAGAAAAATGTGAGGGAAACACTAGGCAAAACATGGTGGCCAAGTTTTGCCGCTATGTCTGAGGATGCCAAGGAAAATCCAAACAATAGGCTGGGAGGGACGGCGGTGGGGGCGGAAGGATAAGGCTGCGGTCCCCCATGCCGCAGGAAGGCTTTGGTTTAGCTTGAGCGGCCACCTCCTGGAGATGAATCCACGGTGCCGCCTCCGAGCGGACCTCAAAGCCCATGCGCTTCCCTTCGGCATCGCTCCACGTCCCCTCGTGTGGCGGGTGACGTGGTGTGCGTGACCCCGGGGCTCCCTTCCACGGACCGATTTACATTCCGGCTCACCATGGCTATGCCGTGGGTTTCCATTGGTGGCCGGGATGGTTTTGTTTGGTTTTTGGATCTCTGACAACGTGAAGTTTGCATGTTAGTGCCTGTGCAAGTCTCTACTTGGGACTCATCCATCATTTTCCTAGTTAAAACAGAGCTGCTTGTAAAGAGGAAGTCATTTGTCTCTCACGAAAGAGCCACCCCCCGTCCCTCCCAGCCGCCCTGTCGCGGTGCGAGCGAGTCCATTAGCTTCCCTGGAAAATGCATCATCTGACATCGGGACTAAACTTTAGACTAACAAAATCTCCGAGAGGACACGCAGGAGCCATCTCTGTCGCCCTACTCCGTGCTCAGGTCAAAACCCGCCCTCTCTTCCCATTAAATTTTTAATGGCCGCAGCTCAGGGAAAATGTTGCAAATTGGCAGCAATTCTGCATTTCGTGACCAGATTTAGGGCCCTGATTTCCAGCTTTCAGAGGGACCTCCTGGGTCGCTTGTTTTTTCCCAAGTCCCGCGCTGGGGCTGCTTCAGTCCCTTCTCCCTCTGTTCCTGCTGCTCACAACTGAAGTCAGGCAGGAAAATCCTCTAGGAGGTGAACGTTTAAAACAAGCCTGAAATAAACCCAGAAATAAACTCTCAAAGCAAGAGGAGCCCATGCAAATGGAGGAAACAGTCACTCATGCCTTTGTGTCCATGAGCCCGGAGCAGCAGACTTGCAACTCCAAACCACCCAGGATCAGTGCTGCAGCTCAGAGCTCCAAAGAAAATATCAAAACCACCACATTCATTCAATTTCCATGTATGTATTTTAAGTCTATCTTCCTGAACAGGATCCAGGATGAGCACAAGGATCTCAGGAAGCTCCAGACACAACATTTCCAAACCCTCCAACCTGTGCAAGAGCATCTCTGTGGGTCCCATGGGGCAGGGCCACATGAGGACATTGGGTCATGGCATTGGGTGGGGGAAGAGGACTTCTGGCAGTGTTCCTCCACCTGGCTGCCTCTTTGTCTTCATCACTGCAGTCTTCCTCAGCCTCTCCGTAGCCCAACACGGCAAATGGAAGGGGTTGCTGGCCACCTGCATCCAAGCACACCAACTCATGGCATGGGAGAGCTCCCAAGGCCACGCATGGTGGCCAACACTGGGGGCTTCAAGGTCAAGGCAAGAGCTTCGCGGTCAGGCCACTCCAAAAGAACTCCAAAGCTCCGCTGGGAGAAGCTATTTGTCAGGGCATCATCCAGGCAATAAAATTTTGAAATTTGGGTCTAGAAACTTTTCATTCATGTCAATTTTATTTTTTTTTTTATATCAGTAGAAGCAGAGGAGAATGTTTACTCCATTAGCTTTGACACTGAATGATGAATTTTGTATTGTGCTGGAATTTTTATAAAATTTGACAGCCAAAAATAGCTAAATGATGAATAATCCAAAAATCTAACAAAAGCAACAAAACAGATGCTTTGTTCAACTAAGCTATTAGGGATTTGCTACTTTTTTTTTTCCCCAAACAGCAAGCTGCAAAAAGAAATTATTCATATAGATGTAAATTAAAGAATATGTAAATAAAAGAAACTTTCCTCCTCTGTCTTCTGGAGGAATGAACAGTCTTTGTGTTATATGCATAAGGGAAAAAAATCAAAGGTGAAATAAAGAAGATAAACATATCTCAAGCTAGTGTATCACGAGGCAGTATAAGAAGCTTCCAATGCCCCTAATGAAAAATTAAACATCTTTGAAAATTCATTTGGGACTTTGGAAGCCGTGAAAGCAAATGCAGCTAGACTGCAGCAAAGTGGGCAATATCACTGCTTTGAGGCAGAGGTTTTAACGATTTGGACTTGAAGACAGCGACTTTATTTTCCTACGTCCTTGAGAGCATTGAGATAGGAGAGCCGTCCTGCCTCGCCACTGGAGAAATAAATCCTGGAGGGTCACTTCGTAGCCATCTGTCAACCGGGAGGAAGGGAGGAGGCAGAGTCATTTTCAGCAGTAAATTTTGGGAAGGAGAAGCACTAATGGCCTCAAATTAGGAAAGAAAAACACTGGGCTAAATAGTAGGAAATGCTTCATGCTGGTGAGGTCGGGACACAATGGAGCAACCTGCCAAGGGAGGTCAGGGGCTGCCCGAGCGCGCAGCGGCTCGCGGGCGGCTGCGGAGCGCGCACTGCCTGGGACGGGGCTTCCTTGCATAGGGATGTGTCCTCCCATCCCAGTTCATTCAGGGGGTTGTGGGGACGATTTTTGGAGAATTGCACGGGTTTTTGCAAGGTTTTGCTATCTCCTGCATGGGAGCAAAGGATGGGAGCGCCGCGGGAGCATCCGGCTGCACTGGGAGCAGCAGGCGAGCTGGCTCCCGGCACAGAGATGCAGAGCAGCTTTTGGAGAAGGGGGAAAGGCAGAGGACAGCCCTGTGTGTGTGCGGATCTGTCCAGATGCCAGCACGAGCCGTTTTTTTGAGGCTGTCAGGTTGCTTTCCGCCCGGCTCCCTGCACAGACACCTGTGCTCTGTTACATGACACGTCGTTATATTTTCGCAACTTATGGTGTCCATCACCACCCCGAGGCAATCACTGCAGGGCTGTGATAAATGATACACAGGCAGTTCGTTATACACACTAAATCCTCTTCGCTTGGTGGTCCAGGGGTTTACCTCATATATTTTATTCCTCTTCTGCTTGGATTTGTACCTCGGATCCCTTTAATGTCTTATAGTAACTGCTGAGCTGGTGCTAGAAAATGTGCATTGCACCAGCTGTAATCATTTCAAACCATCTCTTATCTAGGCAGCATCCAGGTAGTATTTCATTTTTTCTGCATTTGCAGAAAATCCACCTGCATTAGAAATATAAACTAACAGGCCCTGGGAATGCCACTCTGACCACACAAAGCAGCCCGCCCTGGGTGACAAACTGCTGGAGATGGGACAGCAACCATAGATCCCTGGAAGAGAGGAAGGTGATGATGCAGGAGCTGACTCAGATCATGGGTGGCCTTTAGGGAAAGCAAGAACAACTCTCCCCCAATGGAATTTGACCATTCAGAAGTCAGCGTTATCTTTAAAAATAGAAATAATAACTACCATGAGAAAGTAAACCCCAGTTATGTGAGTCTCATCTGAAGGACAGCAGGGCAACCCAGATTAATGTCTGCAAATCTCTCCCTCTTTGATTTGTTGCCCAAAACACCTCTGGAAGTGGCCTGGTGAGGGTAAGGAAGAGGTTCGCATTTATAAAATGCGATGAACTGCCTGCAACACATAGAATTTATAAAATGCGATGAACTGCCTGCAACACATAGCACGGGGGATAACTTGGTGAAACACAGACTCCTTCCTCCAAACGCGCCTTGCACCGCTATCAGATCCAGCTTCCACAAACCCACCAGACACAGCATCCCACAAATGTGTCCCTCCTTGCCAAGAACGGAGCGGGACAGCTTTTTTTTTCATAGCGCTGCTGTCACTCCGGCATTTGGAGAAGCTGTTCCCAACTCCTTCCTGCCAGTGGCAGCTCCTTGCTCCCAGGGTGGTCCAGGACGAAGGCTGTGAGAAGATTCCCGGTGGTGGCCGCTGGCCTGGGAGGCTGCAAGCCTTCCTCCGTGCAGGAAGGGGAAGGCAATGGGGGCAGCGAGGCCACTACGAAGGGTGCCGAAGGACAAGGGACGCCGGATTATTGCAGAAGGTCATGGGAAGTCAGCATGGAGAATCTGGAGAGGGTTGGGAGAGGACGTCAGAGGGGATTTTTGCATCTGTTTTTGGACAAATCAGGAGCACGGAGGGGGGATCTGGCCCTGGGCATCAGAGCGCAGGAGCTTTCGGCAGCCAAGGCAAGAGGAGAAAGCTTGGAAATAACTGGTTTGGGAGATAATAGAGGGAAAACAAGCAGGGACAGCATTAACCAGGAGCCTGAGGAGAAAGGAAGAAGTCCAGAGGAATGGCACGGTCTGCGTGGTCGGCGAGCAGCTCCTTCCTCTCCTCGAGCCTTGCTGCTGCTGGGCTCCGGGGGAGGAGAGCTGGCCCACAGCTACAGCAGTAACTCCGAGCAACTCCTCAGGAAACAGCTTATTTAGATAGCACTGCCTATTCCGCAGAGGGGAGGGGAGCAGGACGCACTGCCTGTTACTAATGAATGACTTTTCCACAACTAACAATGTTTATGGGGATACACATCCAAAGGTCTCCACCGAATTGCCTCTAAATGGGATGGATTTTGCTGCCAAGAAAGCATGACTTTTTCACACACGCGCTCCGATAGGACAGAGTTAAATATCTTTAGTGTTTTTAATGGAAAATTAAGCAGGCATGACGCATCTGTTTAGAAGAATTTTTCTTATCTCTGGGATCGAAAGGAATTCCAGAGCTGGAAGAGCAGAAACCAAGAGCAGTTCATTCACTGCCAATGTGTGCATGCAGAAGGAGTTCAGGTTGTGCACAAGTTAACAGTTGGACGCTATTCATTATAACAAACGAATTGTCCCCATGGGCTGCAGCAGGAACTACTTTGGACCTTGATTTTTCTCCTTGAGTTTTCAGGAAATAAAAGTCTCAAATAGAACCCATTAACACTGCTTCAATTTCCAGCTCCCAGTCCTTCCAAAAGACACTCTTGAAAAGAAATCAAAATACACTGGATGGAGTGGGAGAAGGATTCACATAGTCATATGTTCACCTTAACCTTCTGGATCTGGCACATCCTACTAATGGGGTCTCTAAACTTGCTACCCAGTCTGGAAAAGTCTTAAGAAGAGCATCCTTGGAGACAATAAATATTTTAAGGGAAAAGCAAACATAAAAACTGTTCAAGAACATTGCCAAAGTGGGTGTTCAGGTTACCTTTTGTGCAACAGACACCCCTGGGGCCGCGATGGGCAAAACCAGGAGCCACTTTCCAGCGAGCAGTTTTAGGCGTGAAACCAGCCCAGACCACAGCCCTGGCCTCCGAGCCAGGCTGTCCTCTCGCACGCACCGCTGCAAAGGGAATTGGGGCAACCACATCCCAGCCGACCCTGTCAGTGTCCAGCCGCGGGAAGCATCTCTGCTCCGCTCGGTATTTTCATGCACCGCAACATGCAGCCGAAACTCTTTTTACCAAGCACAGTCACTGCAAAAGAAAGCAACAAAATGGAATAGCTCCTACCCCGAAGCCGTCAACTCCTAACACTATATGCGGAGGCAGGGCAGGTCCGTAGCTCAGATTTGTTGGCCCTGGGAATCTTTATCACGGCTGGGTTTTCACCGCATCTGGCTGAGCAAGTTTTTATAGTGTCAGTTCTGATCAAGGTGGTTTTCAGTAACAACTTTCAGCGTGTTATGGGTCAAGGTTAAGAGGGAAAGGGAAATCGCGAAGGGGAGGTGCTCTGACTGCCCCATGCAATGGCAGCGGCTGCTGCAAGGGGACTTGCTCAGAAATTAAAGGAGTTATTGTAATGCAGAATAAGGGAAGGGAAACGTAGCACTGGGGACACCATTAGCAAATTACAACAACATGCAGCTGCCTGGCAATGAACTAAGCCCTGTCTTTAAGCCCATCCATGTCAAATTGATTTGAGATCATCAGCAATTCAGTGGAGCCTATTGCACCAAGGGTTGTTTTTCTGGAGGAAAGACATGGAAATTTGCATTTGGAAAGCAGCCGAGCCTGGAGTATATCCGGAAAACGAGAGCCTGTCTCCCCACAGAGACAGAGCTTGCCCAAGTGCTCTCGGTCATCCCAAACACCAACTCTGACCACATTTGCAGTTCACCCCTGCAGGGATGGCATGGGCTTTGCAAAAATAAAACGTCGCTCTCTGATATGTCAACCCACACCGACGTGGTGGGACCGGCTCCAGCTACACCCATCCAGCTACACCCGTCCGAGCTGCATCCACTAAGCTGATGGGATGCATTTGGCTGCATCTCGCCACTTTTTGCCCCGTAATCCTGCCATGCATCGTGAGCTCTGAAGGCTGCAAGCAGCTGCAGAAAACCCCCAGGCAGCATCTCAGATTTATTCCCCAGAACTAAATACAAATAGAAATTGCCTTTGAGGCAGAGAGAGACAGAATCCTATGATTTCCTAGGCTTGTGGCCACCACGGTGGAATCAGCAATTTAAAATACCTGAGGGGTGTAAAGCACATTCTGCTTGCAGGTGCTGGTGTCTTACGCAGGACACCAGGACACCTTGAACTTCACTTCTGAAGATGCCAAGAATGTCCAGCTCCTATTAATTTTAGGCAGGGTCGTGACTGGTCATTTCGCCTTACTTCATGTGGCATTTGTCTATTATGAATATGAATTGTTAAAAGTGCCTGTGTTTCCAGGATGCTGGGAGCCATCTTGTGTGCATCACTTTGGTGCCAGCAGAAATGTTGAGCATCTAGTGCCACACTCACCAATGGGCTCTGAAAATTATTCAGTCCCAGTGACATTTGGGCATCTATGACCTTCCTACTGGCCTCGATCGTTGCACTTCTGGGCTCACCTTACCCCCACCATCATATTTCAGGTGCATGCTGGAGCAGTCTGACTCCCAGCATTGTACTAAGATGTTTTCTTAGCTGTATTTTCTGTTTGGTCTGAGTTCTGCATAGTTTAGGGACTTTAAAAATGCAAGGAAAAAAAGAAAAAAAGCACACACACACACAAAATGCCATTCAAATAACCTCTGGAGTAGTCTCTTCCAAGCAGGTCCTGTCCTTGCTCACAGCCTGGCCAAGTTATTTGCCAGAGCAAAGCACAGACGTGTCCCCGGCTCCCACCACCATCCAGCAGCAGCTCCCAGGGACTCTGGGCAGAGCAGATGTCTCCAAGATGTCCCGGAAAGGAGTCCCTTTGCCCCCAAAAGCCCTCAGGGCTGGAGCCGTCCCTTGTGGTGTCGGGTCCGAGCGCTGCCCTGGCCCTGACCAATGTCCCCGGGCTGCCAGCTGACCCGGGGGCTGCTCGGTGACCCCGTTCCCCGCGTGCAAAAGGCAGCGGTGACATTTAACCTTGGCTAAAGTGCTGCAAGTTCCGCTGCGGAAAATGCCAAGCGGCGGGAGCCGAGGCGCCAGCACAGCAAAATTTGATGATCATTGCTGAAACTCTCCCTGTCAACCCTGGAGGGATTTGGGGAACTCTACAGTGTCCAGAAGCAGCTCTGCCCAACAAGGGGCCATCTCCTGCGTGGTCATAGCATGCACAGAGTCCGACGTGGGTTTTGTAGCTGGAGGAAGTACTGACCCATCTGCAATCCAAACCATGCAGGAACTACTGCAATCCAGACCAGTCCAGTGGGAAAAATGCCCAGAAGGCTCTAAAGGTCCCTGTGAGAAGGTGCAGAGCCCACCCCGCTGGGTGCTTGGCCTCAGCTCCTACAAACTCCCAGTTCTGAAGCGGGACCCTGGAGGCTACTGGAAGGACAAAATGATGCTTTCTGCTCCTAGAAGCTTCCACTCATTGCAAATTCATCCCAAAAGGCAGCTTGGTGCACTTCCAAGAGCAGAAAGCACAGGCAAGAGGAAGGAGTGGTGCAGGAAGAGAGGCTCAAGCCAGCTGTCACCTCCACCTCCTTATGTCCCAGCGGTGCGTGGAGAAGGGAACACGGAGTCCAGGGGCACGCCGGATGCAGCCAGGTTTGACTCAGGAATGCAATGGGGCGGTTGAAGCGCAGGTCCCCTGCCCAGGTCGCCCCCAAGCACATTGTTGCTTCTCCTTGTGCCACCTCCCCCCCGGCTCCGCCACCCTCCCCGATGCCCCTGCTTTTCTCTCCCACATCCCTGCGGCCGCCTTTTTTTCCCTTCGGAGCCGCCTCATTGTTCCCGGCAGGATGGGCAGAGCGCACAACAAGAGCACCCTTGGCGCAGGATGTGCGCTGGTCATCCCGGAGCAGGGAAGTGCTGACGGTGGCGCTTCCTCCACGCTCGGCCTTCGGCTCCTTGTTTTCCCCCCCATTCCCACCATGCTCATCCAAGCTCTTTGCAATCTCCCCCCCATGCCAGGGTCTGCAAATTACATTACGTGAGAGCATGTTGTTAGTGTTACACACTCCAGATCAGCAGGTATTGCCCCAAACACAGTGCCACCTTCACGTCACGGGCATCCTTGGGAGCTGTGCAATACGGGACATATCCTCACCTTGCTGCTGGAGATCAAGGTGCATCATAAACCTGCTCTACCAGGGCTTCGTATATCCGGCACGCTTCAATCCATACTCTGAAACAGCTAGCAAACCCCTCCTACATACGATCGGGATGTACATAGCAAAATAAAGGAGGACGTATAGTAAAATAAAGGAGTGATGAAGCAGTTCGTACCCAACAGCAGACGGGTTTCAAGCTGCACCAAAGCATCAGCTGGTGCAATCCTAGACATGCTCATTCAAGCGCTTTGCTCCACGCACTCAAATGCATTTTGCTTTTTGCAGGGTTGCACCATTCAAGCGCAGCCAGTGCACGGGCACCTCCCGTAATTTCATGTTCTAACTCAGCAGACCGCAGGGCCAGTGGCTCAGCAGAACGCCTAGACCTGTCCCTGCACCTGGGAAAGAAACCCCTAAAAACGCCAAAGTAGCCTGAATTCTTTTTCCTTAGAGGCCTCAATGAGCCTTCGAGAGGAAAGTGCTTCTCAACGCCCCGACATCTGAATGTGTTGTTAAGGAAGAGGTGTGCAACGCCAGTGCAGTAATTCATTTGGTCTTGAAGGCTACAAGTGCCTTTTTGAATGACAATTTGCTTGCAGAGTCCATAAATAAATGACATGATTTATCAAGCTTTGGTTAACATGGGAAACAACCCAAAAGAGGGATTTTGTAATTGTGGCTCTGCATTACGCGTTTAACATATGAGCTGTCCAACGCGTGAGCCCAGGGAAGAGGAGGTGCTGGGGAGGGGGACACATACGTTCCCACAGTGAAAAGCAAGATAACTTTTGGAGTGCAATTATTAATTCAGCTTGATGCCTGTGGTTGCTGCTATTTGATTGAGTGGGTGCAGCCAGCTGCCTGCAGTTTCCAGGTTTTTGGGGAGGAGAAATGCTGGAGATGTGGAAGACGGGAACAGGGAAGGCGATTTATCATCCCGAGTGTGTTCAAAGCTGAAAGGAACCCGCAGAGTTGCCGTTTTCCTGGACAGAGCATGAAGTGCTGGAGCCACATGGGGATGCTCACGAGCATGAAGGCCTAAGGGAGGGTGGACGTTAGCAGGTTGGGGGTGTCCAAGATGCTCCTCGAGTTTCCCCCCTCAAATTGCCTTGGAAGCTGAAAATATCCAACCCAAGGAAATAATTCACAACAGAATTGTGAATCCCAAGCTCTGGGATTTCTTCGGGGGTAATCAAACATCTACCAGCAGGAATTAAAAAAAAAAAAAAGAAAGAAAGAAATCCAAAAGGAAGTCTTAGCCCTCCTCCTGGCTCATGCCTTCAGCATTATCCACGAGAAATTACTCAAAATGCCGCCGCTGGCCCGTGCCGCTCTTCCCCACCTCTGGAATTCCCGTGCATCCTGCCTGCTGGAGCGGCGTCCCCCCATGGAGCCGCTGGCACCCAGCCCTGCCCGCCGCGAGACGGAGGTGTCCGCCTTGTGCACAGCACCGGCCTCCCAAAAAAATGAAATAACCAAGAAAAAACCCTCCCTGCCAGCTCTCTAAGGAGAAAAACAGGGTACCCTTGTTTTTAGTATCTATTCAGCTGCTTAAAAGGGCAGGAAATTTGGGCCATTTGCTTTAACCATTGTATCTTCTGTTATTCATCAATTTTGGAAAACAGCCTCTAAAATTGTTTCCGGCTCCCCTTTCCCATGTAAATCACTCCAAGGTTTTGTGTTTTTGTTTAAAAAAAAAAAAAAAAAAGCTAAGCATTCTGTTGTTCGCAGCAATATTTTTCACTTCATTCTAATTTAGCAACTCCGTGGAGCTCTCCTTTCCCTAAAAGCCTGCAAACAGAGGAAGCAGTTCCTGCCTGTGGCTGCACGCAACCAGCAAATGCTGCAGCTGAATGTTGTTTTCCTGTCCCTGTTACTGCTCCGTCAGCTCCCTGCAGTAACCGAGGGGCATCACTCAGCCCAAGGAATAGCCCCTTCCCAGGGATTTGCTAAGTTCGAATTCCTGGCAGGGGCTCCGGGTGGTAGAAAAGGCCCTGGAGGGGGACATTGCAATTTGAAAATTGCAAGGTCTTTGCTATAATCCTCAAGTCCAAATCCACGCTGGGGGAGAAAATCATGTTGGTTTTTTTTTCCCCCAAACTTCCCAGACTTTTCCAGGTGAGGGGACACAGGGGAGATCTGCAAAGGAAAACGAAGGCGGGTTCCTGAGAGGGTGACAGGCACATAAGATGCTGCATCAGCCGTTTGGGAGGGTGAAGAGCCAAGGTGAACCGAGCTTTGCACATATCAGGCTTAATAAATAACCCTTCCGTGCTTGCTAAAGGGTCCAATCCAGCTGCTGAAATGAACTCCCAAATCCAGCTCACCCAGCACTAGCCACTTGCCTGGATACTCAGTTCCAGGAGGCTTCTCATAGCCAAAATAATATATATATATATTTTTTTTTTCTTAACTTTTTCAGTGTGTACATCCACTGAGTTTTAGTTCTGCAAAGGACCAGAAAGCCCCGCTCACCTCCATGAGCCACACGGCCCTCCTTTAACCTTTCCCAGAAGGATCATCCGGGCAAAAGGAAGCTGCGCTATCCCAGACAAGCCCTGCCAGGCTTTGAACGGTCAGGCTACGGCAGTTTTCAAAGGATTCATTAAAAATACACATACATTCACGTAGTAGCTGGAAATCCCCGGGTTGGTCCTGAGTAAGTCAGCCAGAATGGTGACCCTGGAAATATGATGGGAATGTCAATGGAAACACAGAGAGGAAAAAAAAAAAAAAAAAAAGCCCTAGTCCTGCTCCATCTAGAGACTGAAAAGCCCCAAAGCAAGAATGTCAGATGGGGTTGGCTCCCACCCATGCATTAAGTGGACACAGATTTGGAGAGATTCCTAGCCCTGTCTGTCTGAGCTCAGTGACCAAACGTGAAGAACTGGGATGGCCTTGAAGTTGCCTCTTTCTACATCACCAAGAGCACGAGGCAGAAACGTGTGCACTTCCGCATGCTGGGCTCATAGGATGTCCCCAAAACAGGGGGAAGCTCACGTTACTCCTCCAAAGCCAACACTGAGACATCCCTACCCTGGTCCAGACACAGACTATGAGAGAAGGCAAAAAAGATCTCATATACAACTGTGGCTCTGGTTTCCAGCATAAAAGAAGGATCCTGCTAGAGGGAGAGCAGTTCTTCCAAGGGGCAGGTTGCATTTGTCTTGACTTCTCTTTAAAAAATAAAATAAATAAATAAATCCCTGTTTTCTGCAAGTGAAGGCACAGAAAGCAGAAACTCCCCACACTTTTTGCTCACTGTGATGTTATACAGAGCCAGAACTTCCATGCCCTCCAGAGTGGGAGATCCGCAGGGATCCTACATCCTGTAGAGACACCACTTTACCCCCAGTAGAGCTGGGGTGGAGAAGCCAGGAAAGCAGCTCATTAAACCCAAAGCCAAACACCTGCAAAACTCTTTTACACATTTAAATAAAAGCAGCTTTCTGGTTTAGTGAGACTTTTTAAGATGGGGGAAAAGAAAGGAAGAAGGAGTAGGAAAGGCAGCTTATCCACAGGTCTCATGCTTTGAAGAAAGCAAAGAAGAAAAACCCAGCAGATATATTTTTGGCTGGGAGAAGTTTCTTGGAAGAATGTTCTGGCAACATAAAGGTCATTTTTGAACCAGCTCCACCCACATAAAGAGACCTCCAGGGCCTGTTTAAAGGTAGGTGTGTTAAGTAGGTTAATACTGAATTTGTGTTAAAGATGATGCTGAAAGAATGGGATAAATAGGGAGGGGAGATGGATATCAGTCACTAGCAGGGGAGAAAGGCCCCCTCCTACAAACATGTATCCTAAGCCTGCTATTAAGGCAGAACCCATTCATTCAAATATGTGCTTACTTCAGGTTTGTAAGGCTGTGCAGGGTAAAGGCTTATTATTTTTAATAGCAAATAGAAACTGCAATCCTTGAATTGGCCGAGGCTGCACCTCCACTCCAGGTACGTTTCATACGTTCTATTTGTGGCAAAAAAAGACAAGGGCGAGACTGTGTCATCTTGACCAACAGCGTGGTCAGGCTGGGTCCCGGTGCGCTCCGGAGAGCGATCTAGAGCAGCATTTGCCACCAAGAAACCAAAGCAAGCAGACTTTTTCCCCTACCTTTCTCCCTTTTTTGCATATATGTGTCAATTCACGTTTTTATCTGACTCCCCGGGAAGGCCGGGGCTTGGCACATACCGCAGAGATAAGGGCGAGAAGGAGCCTGCGTAATCTGGTGCTGACCCAGCAAGGGTGCCTCGCATATTCCTGCTCTTTAAAGGGTACACGAGCGCTGCAATCTGCCGTCTGGGCTGCCCCTCGCCTCCTCCGCGCCGGCTCCGTCCTCCCAAGGAGCAGGAGCCATTAGGGAGCGGGAGATAAGGGATTAATGACTTACACGAGTGCATCGCTCCTTCAGGGAAGCCTCTCGCTGCACGGCCGCCCTCCCTGCTGCTGCCAGATGCCGATTGTACCCCTGTGCCCACCGCCCCGAGTGATCCGGGTGTTTCGGAGACTTCCCACCACAGCCCCAAGCATAAAGGCGAGGAAGTTGCGGCCTCTCCAGCTCCAAAACGCAAGGGCAGCTGCTCTCCTTCCTTGCAAGGGTGTCCAGAGAAATCTTGGGGTGGAAACCAGGGTCTGCATGGGTCAAAGCAAGCTGCTCCTTGAGGGCAAGGGATTCCCAACAAGCTGGTTGCATTGACTTTCCCTGTTGGATCCCATCCCATTTCCAAGAAATCGCACCACAAGCTGCTCCAAAGTCCATCTGCGATGTGACCGTGGGAAAGGGACTTAAGAGCAGTGATGTCTCCCACCATCCCATGTGGGCTTTGTACCCCCAAGTCTGCTGGGGACCAATGGAAAGATCTGTGTATCCCAATGGAGAAATGGGTCTGGGGGCAGAGCCTTGGGGCTGTAAGGAGGGGCCATGGTGATCAGTGCCCTGAGCTGTGAAAGCCATTGGCCTCCATCCCTTTGGTCATGGAGAGGAAGTCTGGCGGGGACACGATGTGGGCTGGAGATCGCTCTCCAGGGTCACTCCAAAAGGCAATAAAATAGACAATAAGGAGAAGGATAATAAAAGCCTCCCGCTCTTATTCCCTCCCTGCAAGGTCAGGCTTTCCAGGAAGGCCGAATGTTTGCCTCCAGATTTACGGTCCCCCAGGCGCAGGGTGCAAAGGGGCAGCTGGCGGCGCTCGGCAGAGCCGCCGAGCCATGACCCGCTCGCTTCAACCCTCCGAGGAGCCGGCGCGGGGCTGCGGCAGCGCCCGCGGAGCGGGAAACGCACCCTCCCCTGGCAGCCCCTGCGGCTGAGCCATTAAAAGGAGCCAATTAAAAACAGGGGTTAGCAGCATCACTTCCCTGGGGAGGCGTAAAAGCAGCCCAGGACTTTGCATTAGCTGTTATTCCGGCGAGAGGCTGTTGGCTTCTCGCAGGGACAAGCACCAGTCTGCTCTGCTGGGGATGGAGAGGAGCCTGGATGAGCAATGTCACGTTCTCAGGGCATCTGTGTCCCTCGTCACCAAATGTCCTCGTGATGACTGGAGCACGCTCGGGCTTCTCCTGTGGTCCAAGCGCTTCTAGTTGTCCTCCTTGGCCCCAGGGGTGTATCACATCCTGCAGCCCTTGGAGAACCCACAATCCAGACCCCAATTCTGTCCCAGGAGCTCATGCTGGATATATACACAGGACAAAAATCCTAAATCCCAGACCAGCCATCTGGTAGATATTTACTGCCGTCAGGTGGGCTGATACCCCTTGCTGGAGGCCATGGCTCCTTAGAGGTCTCAGCTGTTCCCAAGGGATCCGTTCAGCGGGGAAAACCAGGCCTCATTTTTGGGGCTGCTCCGTAGCCTCAGGATGAAGCCACCATCTCCCTTGATCCCCAGAATTTTGCATTTACAGAGCACCAAACCTGCAGGGAGGGAACGCTGAACTAACCACTGCCGGGCCCGTAGCCTTAAACGCACCGTGTCACCGCAGCGGCTGGCACGGAGGTGACAGCCCTGTCGAGGGGCTGCGATAACAGCAGCTCCGGCAGCTTTTCTGTCAGTGCGCAGAATTAATATCGCTTGAAACGGCCTCAGCTATTGCATCTTCTGGCAGCAGCCGTGGCAGTCGCCGTGATTTATTGCTCCCCTTGCAGGCTCGTTTGTATTCCCAAGCAGCCTTGGGGAATCATTTCTCAAGGAGCGCACAGCTGCCTCGGGAGCGGAAAAGAGCCGGGTGCGGGACAGAAGGGAGAGGACACGGGGGTTTCTCTGGGAACACTGGGCAGGGTGGCTGCTGTGGGACCCACAGCCATGCAGAAGCGCCCCGAGGAGCCCGGGGTCCCAATGAAACTTATTGCAGCAGCGTCGCCCACCCGATTCCTTTAAATTGGGCCTCCTTAGCAAGGAAACCAGCATCAGGGAGCTGGGGTGGGTGAGTCTGCAGAGCCCAGTGTGTTGTCTCCAGCAGAGCAGATGCTCAAGGGCAGGACACAGTCCCTGCCTCATGCACAGTCTTTCCATCAGCTTTTTCCAGCCTGAGGACTTGCTGGACCAGACCGAGTCTGCACATACTGGGGATGCTCCAGGTGGAAACCAAGGAAGTGGATCCATGTGGTTGGGTTCTCCAGGGGCTAAGAACATCCAAGTTGGGGCTGTTGGCTCCTCTGTTCTGCTCCCTGCTGAGGAAGCAAAGTTCTCTTCCCTATGGCTGGGTACCAGTTCTCAAAAAAATCCACAATTTCTGCATTTCTGGAGCCTCCTGTCTCCAGAATCTCTATTTTTCCACCCAACTCCACTGAAATGTGCTCACCTTTGTTTCCCTTAGCCTAAAGAAGTTGCTCTTAGTATTTTTCCTTTCTTTAATCATTATGTTATTCTGATACGAGTTTCTGAGATTTCTTTTCACTCTGGAAGGCCCTCTACTTTTTTCTTTTGGAACAAGACCATATTATAAATATGCCAAATATACATATATATATATATATATATGTGTGTGTGTGTATATATATATATAATATATATATATATACATGCATAGAGAGCCCTTGGAATGTCTTGTTCCCAACCTATTGAAATGCTATGCTAATATCCGAAGGCTGTGTTGTTATAGAATTCCGTGAGCATCAACAGGGAAGGAGCAGCCTCACATGGGTCCCTTTCATGCTCTTTACTCGACATTTTTCAACGGAGCGAAGGCATTTCCTGCAGCGGATTCGATTTCGGCAGAGTTATTTCCAATGGCAAACTGTGTCGGCTGCCTTGCGCTGGCAAGAGGGGTTGGAGAATTAGACAAATATCACGAAAACAAGGGGAAAAAGGGAATATAGACTGTCATAGCCCAGTGTTCCCGCTTGCTCCTCCCCAACCAGCTATGAGGTGACCGCCTGTCTGCTCAAGACCGAGAGAATAATCCCTATTTTTATTCTTTTTTTTTCTTGCAGTTTTTATTTCCAGTGAGGTGCTCTGAAACGCTCTCCTTAATGCACTCCCAAAACGCTACCTGCCAGCCTTCATAGCCACACAATCAGCAAAGATCAGGGAAAACAGTAGGACCGCCAGGTTTCTCTGCATGTGCAGACGCCTGCCGTGCCTTAAAGTGCAGAAATCCCTCCCTTTCATTGGAAAACACATTAATCTCGCCCGGTGCGGCCAGCCGACAGGAGCCAAAAGGTGCCGCTGGGCTGCGGCGCAGGGAGCCGCATTTACATGCTATAGCTCAGCAGGTCGCAGCAACAGGATGCTGATAACATCCTGCAAACTTCCTCCCCGGAGCAGCCGGGAGCAGGGCAGCGAAACAGCACACAGTGCCCAGTGGCTTCCCGAGGATGCCGGGAACGTCGGGATCCTGGATGCAGCGGGAGCCTCTTCTCCTGCACTTAACTCTCCTGTGAGTGTAGGGAATATCCATTAGGAGAAATCTCTGTTCACAAGAGCTTCCATCCAAACACCCTGTCCCTTGGGTGGATAAGAGAGCTGGTGCTGGGAATGCACATAGTGCCTGGGCATATATATGTGCATACGTGCATAAGGTTATATTTCTTTTAAGAACAAAAGCCCATTTTAGTCCAGATCTAGGCTGTCTTCCCACCCTCAGACCAGGTGCCTCCAGCAGCGAAGGCAGATCTGCCATTTCATCCTCACCTGGGTTCAGCTATGGCAAAATCTAACAACTGAGAAATGAACTCGGACGTAAAAGCCATTTTTCCTCCTCCTTTGGCCAGGAGGAAAAATCCAGGAGAGCAGCAAGGTCTTGGGAAATGGGGACCTTCCTCCTCCCGGGGAGGCTCTGCAGGAGCCGAGTTGCAGCAAGCAAAGCGATGTGGAATGAAAGGGGAAGGAGCTGCCTTGCGGCTGCCCTGTTTCCTTCCCCTCCCGAGCCCGTATCCTCTTTTCTTGGCCCCAAATTCCAGAAACAAAACCCAAAAGTGGTCGTAAATATGGTCGGGGCTGTGTGGAGCTGGGAGCCGGGCAGGTTCTGCACCCGAACAGCTTTTGGAGATTATGGAGCCCAAAGCAGAAGAAAAAACACTGCCAAAGCTGGGTCCTCGCTCCCTGCCAGCGCCCCCCTTCCCCCAAAAAGTCCATTTTTTTTCAGCTTGCACCCACTTGCTGCCTTTCCTTGGCAGTGCAGCAAAGCAGCTCAGTTTGGATGGGATTAAAATAAGAAAATCTCGTGCAGAGCAGCATCGCACCTCGTGCACCGAAGGCATCGGGTCTCTGCAGCGAAACGCGGAGAGGAGCTGAACACCTGAGGGGAATCGCCGGCGCAGCTGCCCCGATTGCCACGTGGCCAAAGCAACTTGCCACCCGAGAAGCCAGCCGGGAGGGAGCTTGTCAGTCCTGCCGCAGTTTGTGCTGCTCGCTCCCACCCTGGCTTTCCTGTTTACGTTTCCCATGGGATTACAGTAACTCACGCAATGATGGCCGAGCTCGGTGGTGCAGCCGCTTTGCCCGGGGTCCTATTGCTGCCAACCCGAAATGCACCTGGCCCTGTGTTTAAACACACCCAGAGGGACCCGTTTTGGGGACATGGTCCAAGCGCCGCCCCAGGAGCACAGGCTGCCTTGGCCGTGGGGAGCAGCTCGGGACACGGTGCCCGGCAAACCAAGCTGGAAATGCTCCCACCCCTGAGCATCCCTGCGGAGAAGCAGCTAATGCCCTGGCGAGGAGAAAAAAGGGAGAGCTGCCCCATTTTCCACTCATTTCCTCCTCAGCGGAGACCCCCGATCCCGATAACAGCCGGGGCCGTTGCCTCCGGAGCAGACGGGCAATAGCCGAGGGGAAACAGGAGCCATAAAGCCCAGCGTGCCGATGCCTATCGGAATCAAAGTGTCCCTGCTGATGTACGGCCTGGGCTGCAAAGGGCCCCTTGCTGTTATATGGCCCCGCGGGCAGGCGCAGATGCCGCCTGGCCGGACCCCCGCGATCCGGGGCGGGGACTGAGGACACATCATGGGGATGCTCAGGGTGCCGCACATCTGGGCTCATCCGCATCCGCGCGGGGCTACGGCCGGCGAGGTGCCACATGAAAGCCTGGGGGCAGATAGGCATCTTCAAGGAAGGGGCAGCAAAAAAAAAAAAAAAAAAAAAAAAAAAAAAAAACAAAAAAAAAAAAAAAAAAAAAAAAAGGCAAAAAAAAACACACAAAAAAAAAAAAGGAAAAACAGCAACAGGCTTTGAAATCCAAGCCCTGCTGAGCCCATGTCGGGCAGGGGAGGCTCCTCTGCTCCACTGGCAGCCCCAAGAGCACCATGTTGCAGCCCAAGTCAGCGAAGGATGTGGCTGAAGCAGAAACAAGCTCCGAATGTTGGGGAGGACAAGCAGAGACCAAGTTTTTCATGCCTCAAAATCCAGGCAAGAGCAAAACTGAGTGCTGGGCTTGGCCTCCAGAACTGATTTCCCTGGAAATCAGCTGGATTATACTAATATATCCTGCATAATATATCTTGATTCTATTTTGACACCACTTTTCTAGCACGTTTGGCTCATTTATATTTCTCCTCCATGCAATGAATCCTGCTAGTTCTGCACATGCAATCAAAGCGGCTGCCTTTGAACGCCTTTCCTGGGGTCGGCACGTACCAAGCCCGGGAGCCGGTGCCGTGCCCTTCCCGGGATGGCCAGGACCGGATTCTCCTGCATCCCTCTGCTCCATCGCTATGCCCGAGCCTTGCAAGTGCGGCTGCTCTCTCCGGAGGGGAACCGAGCCCTTTGCAAGGACGAGCACGGGAAGTGAGCCTGTCCTGCCTCCGGCTCGGTTAGCAATGCACCGGTCTGTGCTCAGCCACGGGAGCAAGCTGTGATCCTGCCGGAATAAATATCCCACTATCCGCTGCACAGCAGGAGCAGCTCCGGCTTTCCTGTCTGTCCCAGCGCGATCCCTGCAAATCCCTGTTCCCACCACGGCGCGGCCCCAAGCCCCCAAGCCTGCTGCTGCTTTGGGATGGGATCCAACCTGCTCCGGAGCTGGCGGAGCAGGGCCTCAGTGCCTAAAAACATCCCTGAGGATATAACGATATTATATAGCTTGTTTGAGGAAATCACAGTGCTACGGGCAGAGGAAGATGCAGCTGCAGGAACCTTGTCCAGAGGGGTCCAGGATTAGATTCAAACCCGGCGCCCACTGGACCACAAGTGCCAGCTCGGTATAAACCCAGCTCCCCGGCACAAACCTGTGCCTTTACCCGTCCCGAGGCTGCCACACGCAACCCCGAGGCACCCGAGACGCTGTCACGGGCGCCGCGCGCCGCTTGCGCGGGCGCTCGCTAGAGGGAGGCAGCCTCCACGCTAAGCCGGAGGCCGAGCGCGCAGGGAGACGAGGCCCGAGGCCCCGCGCTGCCTTTCGCACCCGTGCAGCAGGGCAGCGACGGGCGCCCGCCAGGAGAGGCCTCTTTCTGCTGCATTGGGACTTTGTGCAGCAAAATACAACCACAGAGGGGCCAGGACAGGCACGAAAGCAGAAAACCATGGCTTTTTGCTTCATTTGTTATTCCAAAACCTATTGGATTTGGGATGGGTTTAAGCTGGGGCATTAGTGCCTTAAGAGCTTCATATATTCTGTATTATTTATACCTACCGCTATGTATATATATCCCTTTAGGTAAAGGGTGATGCATATACAGAATGCAGCATAGTTAGGCCGAGAAATTAAATAAATGCCACTATTCTGAGTACGCCTTAAGAGCAAGAGAACAATTCTGAAAGGACAGTATAATCTCTCTATATATTTAGAAAAATACCTGTTAAGCAGTTCTACTTTTTATGGCTATTTAATAGTCATATGGCTATATAATAGTGTATATATATATATGTATAGTATATATATAATAGTGTGTATATATATATATATATGCTATATAATAGAAGGAGACAAGCTGGAGGAATATAGCTTTAAAGGTTTAAGATGTTGCAAAAGCACTTTCTTCAGTAGTCAGCACTGCATCTGAATACTGCATTTTCTCTAAAGCTTTGTAAAAGAGGGGGGAATAAAAACAAATTTTTGAAAAAAATCAATGCAGGTAGTTGGTTCCGCTTCCCCTTCCCCTCAGGGAAAATATGTATATATATATATATATAGGGGTCCAGCAAAGGATTAAGTTCAATTTTTAAGGAAGTTTGAGAAAAGGTTCATTTTTGAAACCCCAGTGTCCCATGCCTGGGCTGATTTAGAGGAAAAAGCCGAGTTTCTGCTTTCTGCTTAAAACTTGGGATGACGTTTTTGCTGCTCGGCAGCCAGCGACGCCTTGTCTAAAGCAGCAAGAAATCGCCCCAAACTGAACCCTAGGGGAAGCTCCTCATTTTGTCCAGCCATGGCAGCTCTCCCCTGGCTGCTCCATCCTGCAAATGCAGCGGTCACCAAAACACACGTATTTTTACATCCTAAAAGTCTTATTGCGTGGAGGAGCTCTAAATATCACAGCGCTAACCAGCAGCAACAAACAGGAAAAATATGCCTGAATCCAGACTCGGAGTCGCCACCGAAATTGCTTTCCCTGACTCCTGTGATATCCCAACAACATCCACCTCAATCACTGCTCACCATTCGACGAAATCCAAAGGGGGTTTTACCCATGTCGCCCAGCTTGGAGCGGGGACAGAGCTCATTGCAGAAGGGTTTGGGCTGGTTGGGCAGCTCAGATCAGCTCCTGCTCCAAGTTGCTCCCCCAGAGCCCGGCTGGCCTTTGGGGCTCTTGTACCCTGCTCTTGTCCTCAGGCCGAGGACGGCCACATTGTGACACTTGTGCTGCATTAGCAGAGAGCACACACATGTTTACGGCATCAAGCTCGATGGACGCTGCAGCCTGGACTTGCCCTACATGTTGCACACCCACCATCCTCAGCTGCCGCTTTCCCTGGATTCCCATCCCCGGGACCCCCAAGGGCCTTTTCCCAATACCTGCTCCAGAGGGAACCTGGGGCCACGACTCGCTCGGGACTAAGGACAAGCAGGAGCCCACGTGGCACCCTGGAGCTCCACCACACCTGAACCTCATCCCATCACCCAGGGCCTCCTACCCCCAACCCCACCGCTCTCGCGTGCAGCACATGCTTATTTATAGCAGTCCGAGGCTGTTCTATAACCCGAGCCCGGCTTCACCCCGCTGAACCGGCCCCCGGGGCCGGGCGGAGGCCGCGGTTGGTTTTGTAGAACCTTCCAACACGCTGCTTGTCTTCTGGTTCAGCAGCGCGTCTCTCGCAGAAAGAGGAAATGGTTTGGAGACCACTGGGGTTTTTTTGTTGTTGTTGTCGTTTTTTTCTTAAATGACGTGAGTGTAAATTAAATGCTGACATGAAGGAGCAACAGGGAAGAAATCCTGCATCAAGAGAAAGTTTTGGCCGTGGCCAAACGGTTCCCACGAACGCCCTGGCGCAGGAAGGGCTTGGCCCTGCAGAACCCGGGGCTTCCCACACAAATCCTTTCCACAGGATTGCCAAGCTGCCTCTTAGACACGCTACAAAGGGTGCGGGAAGCCACCACTGGCATTTTCCTCTTGCAAAAAGCAGCCTGGGATTGCTGAAAGCGGGCAGCAGGTTTTTTGGGGGGTGCAAAGTCGGCACCACATCACCACAATTAGGACACCAGGCACCAACGCAGGTGGGACCAACCCCCTGGAGCTGCCCCATCGCAGCCGCAAGGGGATGCTCAGCAGTTGCAAAGGAGGTTTCAGGTGCAGCCGTGTCCCAAGGTCATGCACGTCCCTGCCTGCCATCGGGCTCAACCTGGGCTTTCTGATGAGCGATTTTTCTCTCTCCAGGCCATTTAACGCTCCATAGCAAGCATTCCAGAAAAGCCATTAGCAGCCCTGAGCTCGGGTATCCCTCTCACAGGCTTTCCATTAGGAAAACCTCTGAGATGTTTTCCAGGGATGGAGCATGCACCGAAAAACAAGTGATGCCCATCAACAAGCATGAGAAAAAGGAAGAACTGCGTGTCTCAGACCTCTCCCTTCAAGTGAGTCCGGCCGAGGGCCGGACGTTGGTGGCCTGCAAGGTGCGTGACCTCCTGTGGCCACAGCAGCCCTAGCAGAGAATGCAGGGGACGGTGCATGCAAGAGAAGGGGGCTGCAGATGCACTTGCAGGACTACGGACAGCTAAGCATGCCAGGACCGGGACTGTGGAAAGGTGAGGCTTGTTTGCACAGGAATGGAGGGAAGCGGGGTGCTCTCTGAGGATGTTCCCTGCAGTGGAAACCTGCAGCTGCAGGTTTAGAGATTAGCTCTGGACCTATCCCTTGCCACGGCCTGAGCTGAGGAATGAACTCCCAAAAAGCACATGGATGCGGGAGGGTGTGGGCACGTTTCTCCCAGGGTTTGAGGACGGGGTCTGCCCTGGGGAGGAATGGCCGGATGAGCGTCGGGGAAGCCCCCTGCGTGTGCTGCCTTCGCGCAGGGCAGAGGGGAAGGCAGTGCCCGCGGCAGCGCTCTCGGGAGGCTGCAGCAGGAGCGCAGCCACGGGGGGGCAATCGCAGCGCGGCGGCAGCGCGAGCGCCTCCCGCGAGCATCCCCACCGCATGCAAATGCTGCAACATCTGGCAGCGAGGCGGCTGGTGGAGACAGCCCTCCGCTAGGCAAATACGGGAACAGGGTCCCAGGCAAGTGGTTGTGAGCTCGGAGCTTTTTTAGCTGTTGTTTTTCCAGTGCTCATTTGCCTGTTGTAGTTGTGCTGCTGCCCGCTCGCTCTCGGCGGTGTCGGAGAGGGCGCGAGCTGGCTGCGAGCTCAGGGAGCACCTTGTCCTCATTCGCACCCGCCGCTCCCCACCTTAGACTCTGGAGTGCTTCGAAAGGTCTGAATTGCTCCTAGCCCTGCTGGGTTTGAGCCCCACTGTGGTACCTTTGCAGCACATTGTTTGCACTCAGGGCCCCCGTCTTGCCCGAGTCCCAGCAAAACGTCTCCAAGGTCACCATGGCAGGAGCACAGAATGTCCCCTCCAAAACACGGCCGGGGCCTTCCTGCAGTTCCCTCCTGCTGATTTGGGATTAGGACCAAAGGCCAAAGGAAACCTGAAGCCAGGGAGACCAGAGCCCATCTAGGGCAGGGGCTGGGGGCAAACTCAACTTGCCTCTCCGCGCAGGGTTCCTTTGCAGCCTTACGTGGGTCACCTCATTTCTCCAGGCCTCGAGTTGCCATCTGCACAACGGGGATGTCCGCACAACTCTACCTATAAGATCCCCTGTGAGGTTAAGTGAGAAACACCCTGCGCGCCCATGCTGTGCCTCTAGAGAGTTATTTCATTTGTACTGTGGATCGTGTAGAGAACAGTGTGTTTTAGCCACAAAAAAATGATGACTCAAGTGCAACTGTACAAAGGCAGCAAGCCTTGTTGAAAAGCAGGCTAGGCACATGCCCCCATGCACACACATGTGCATGCACACGCATGTGCACGTGCACATCCCATCAACCTGGATGGCTCCACCTGGATCCCAGCAGTATTTTCCACAGCAGTTGCATTGCTGGAAACACCACCTTCAGCCACCACCTTGGTTGCTCCCTAGATGCTCCACCAAGGGCTGTACATGGACCTCAGCTGGGTAGACCTGCTGCCCCCCAAAGCCCGGCTAGGCTGCAAGCGTGGCGGGGGTGGCAGATACCCTAGAGGGGCAGGATCCTGCCCGGGGATGAGCCCGGCCACCTCTTCCCCATCTCCCCAAACCACGGCGATGGGGTAGCGCCTCGATGGTGCCAATGAGTAAGACCCTGTGGTTCCCCTCTGGTTTTGTGGGGCCAAGCACCAGGGCTTGCGATGCTGCGATAGGTCCCAGGGCTCGCCGCTGCGGTCGTACTAAAGAAAGAGCCGCGGTGGCAGCGGGGAGAGGAGCCGTAGCGGGCGGCGGAGCTCGGAGAGCCGGCGCTGGTGATGCAGGAGCTCGAGGTACCCGGGAATGGGCAGGAGCAGAGCACAGGGATCCACGGAGAGGTGGGTGCTGCTCCAGGACCAGCTCCCACTTTGCAGGTGCTCTTCCTAAAGGAGCTGCCCATGTCTCTGATGGGAAAGAAGGGAAGGTGGGATGGAAGGATGGAGGTGAAGAGGAACAGGGAGGAAAGAGCAGCTGCCAGCCCAAGCACCAAGGCAAGAGTGACGGTGCCTCGATGACAGCACAGAGGTGGCTGTGGCCCCAGGAACAGCGTTACCCATGGGGCTGTTTTGTCACTGTTGGGTGAAGGCAGCGAGAAATGATCTGCTTTGGGCGCGGCCTTCCCAGAAACGGCGTCGTGGACACGCGACTGCTCCACGCTCTGGCTCACAGATACTCCAGCTCAGCCGTGAGACTTCTAGGGCTAATCATTAAACAGGAAAATGCCTTTTTATCTTACAAGAATTGCATGCGCTGCCAACAACGCAAGGCTGCCAGGGTTTCCAGGAAACCCTTTTAGCCTTTTCATCGCCAGCGTGTCAGCGCTGGTGACGCCTTCTAGAGAAAGCTCTCGGAAGAATAAAGTTCTGTCTTACAACCACATAAAGGGTCTAACGAGGGTCTAACAGGGCTGGTGGAAGAGACACTCATGTCAAGGCACTCGGCTCTGCTGCTTTTCAGATGTTGTTCTTCGGTGCATTGGCTCTGCCAACGCAGATGGCCGCTAAGTTGCCAGTAGATGGTTGCACTTCCAGTTCTTGGCCAACCTCCACTGGATTTTTCCATTTCGCCTCCGGAAGACGTTACCCTAGATGGCATCGGTCGGTTGCGGCTTGCAGAGATGTTTTATGGGAACCAGAAGCTCTGTGCGGCTGAGCCGTTGTGCCCACACAGAAGTGAGGGCCCTGCTGCAGTTTCATGCAGGTGGAACCAAGAACAAGCAGGAGGCACTGACACAAAAACTCCTGCCTTGGTTTCACTGGTGAACCACACTCTTGGGCTGCATCGTTTTAATTCTCGACCCAGGGTGGGGGGAGGAAAGTGACTCCAATCTGGTTATTTCCCCTGAAACCATCACAAATCGGTATGTAGCCAATGGGGACAGAGCTCCTCGCCCAACATTCCCGTCTTCCCTTTTATGGTCATAATCTGGCTTCTCCGAAAAAAGAAGAAAATGGAGCGCGGTGAGATGCGGTCGGCTCCTTCCACGTGGCAGGTTGTCCCGTGACCCGCTCCGACGAGCGCATCGCACCGCTAGGAAAGGGGAAAGGCCTCACGGGGCAGGAGGTGGTGGCTCTTGAGCATGCGGGTTTGGTTCCGAGGAACATGGTCCCATCCGGCCTCGGAACTGATGAGACACTGAGCGCATCAGTGGATGTGCTGCTGGACACCACGACCACCTGCGCTAACCACGGTCGACTAATCAGGGACCAACAAAACACTATTAGATGCCATGACTAGTATTGCTTGTGGTCCTCAGAGGACTTCCAAGGCCTGGCCTTAATTTGGACCCCTCTTGCTCTTGTTTGCCCAACATAGGAGAAAACGATGACCATTAACCCCAAAGAGACCTCAGTCCCAAGGAAGAAAGGTGTTTGTCCTCCAGCCAGTGGCAAGTAGACACTAATTCCTGCTCATCATTTCTATCTGACATTTATGCAATGCTGCCTCAAAGCCTTTGGGCCTGCAAGACCAACCCAAACACCTCCAGAATGAAAGTTTGCCTCTTCCGATGCTTTCCCTGGACCTTGGCCAGTTCTCAACATAATAATCCTACATTAGACTTTGCTTCCCAATGGGTGGGACTGCCCGGCCCATGCGAAGAGGAGGCAGATACCGGGCAGATAACTAACGAGCCATAGAGGAAACCACTTTCCCACTCTGACCTTGAACATCCTTCAGAGGGCAGCCACGAGGCTGTGCTTGCTTTTGCTGGGACCAGAGGCAGAATTTGCAGTGATCCGGCCTTATCCTTCTAGCGGGATGAGCTAGGAAGCAGTCATGAAGAATTAGGGGCCGAAATCCCAATCTCAGCTCCAGCTTTGCTGAGATTCCAGCACTGGTCCTCAAGGTAGCCTGTGCATCTCACTCAGCCCTCCCATCAGTACATAGCTTGAATGTCCACGTTCTGGGATTCAAAAATTGCAAAACGCTTGTCGAACCGAATCTCTTGTCGTCGTTTGTGGCTCTTTTAATCCCAGCCTAAGGCAGAAAGAGGAACAAATTACTGGAGAAAGAAAAAAGGGTCGCTCGAAGCAAGCTCAGAGCAAAGTCTGGCTCCCGCATCTCAGGCCTCCAGCACTCTGAGGCGGGGAGAGGAAGAAGCTCCCAGCAAACGTTTCTTCCTAAAGAGTTTCCCCATACTGGTCCTTTTTCAGACACCTCTCCTGACACAGCTAATTAACTGGCTAAAAGACAGATTCCTTTGTAAAATGGGAGAAAAAGGAGAGAAAGTGGCATTGCTTTAAGAAGATTTAAAAAATGTCATACTGGAATCAGATTTCTAGCAAAATCCTCCTGGAGCCAAGGTAGAAAATTCAGTATTAATGAGCAGGGAAGGAGTCCTTAGTTTCCCTTTTTTCCCATCACTCTTTCTAAGGCAATCACCGAGCTCCGGGCGATCACCCCGGAGCTACAGAGGAGATCTCATGTCTTCAGCGCACTGTTTGTGACAGCCCCATCAGGTAAAATTAGAACACGGGAAGTTTCAGGAACAAATTTTCAAATGTGCTTCAGTTGCGAGAAGATGAAATTAGAACCGCGGGGAAAATTTCCTCCCAGGCTGAAACTCTTGTCTTGACAAATGAGCAGAGAAATGCCTCAGTGAGGCAGAGGTGTAGAGGATCGTGTAGCATTAGACAACCTTTTTCTCCCAAATATTTAGACCCAGACATCCTTGCATATGCAAGACAGACTAGTGCAAACCGCATGGGCAGTTTCTACTTGTTTCAAGTGCTGTATATCCAGCCATTAAAGGGCTGCATGGACAGAAGAGGTAGGACCAAAAGTAGCATTGCTGGGCATCAGAATCAGCCCCAAGCTTGCCTGCAGAGCCTGCATAATGTCACCGTGCAAATTCATGAGCCCATCTCTCCAGGGAACTGTGCTTCAGTGCCAAGAGCTTTTGCAGAATTACAGCAACCAGAAAACAATCAAGAGCTCGAGGAAGTGCTGATGAGAGACCCTGGAAAAATTAGGATAGTTAGCAAGACGAACGAGAAGGAATAAAATACAGGTATTAAATAATTGGGGGAAGGCAGGAGGTAGATTAAAGGCTGTTTTCATGGAGGGAAGCAGATGCTTTGGAGAAGGAGGCCCACAAGGGCGAATCAAGAAGTCTGACGTGAATCACCCACATGGGACTTGACACCAGAGAGACCTCGGCCACCCTATGGACACCTAACCCCATGCAGGTCTTCCCCTTTGAGCCTTGCCCTGCCCAATCCCCCGTCTAATAAAACAAAACCCCATAACTGATCCATAAAGACGACCTTAGCTCAAAGGATTTCCAATAACGTGCTGTCATGCTCATGCATTAATGTTTAACTCCAGACTTCATCCCACTGCTGGGGTTAAATCCTGCTTTGGTTAAAGGCGGGTGATGGGGCGCAGCTGAGGGAGCTCGTGGTGCCTTGTCTGGCGCTTGAGGCTCCTCGTACATCCCCAGCTCCTGGCGTTTGGTCAGAGCCATCCTTCCTTTTTCTGAAAAACAAGAACTGCAGAGACCTCTCCAAATGGAGCAGCAGCGACACAGCACCCAGAGCGCCTTCTTTTTTGCCCTTTTTGTACACTCGCTTGTTTTGGGTCGGATCCATGGCATTTGGGAACATTCAAGTCCAGCAGCACTGCTGAGCCCAGCAAAAAGCAAGGTGGCCAAAAAGATAAAACAGCCTGCAGGACTGGTGGTCACATCCCTCTGGCTCTGCCAAGCCCTCTAAACTGCTTGACCTCTGGAAGGCGAGAGCTCGAAAATGAAAATAAAAGGAAAAACAACAGTCATTGATTAGATGCTTTAGATGATTACATTGAAGAAAAAGTGCTTAGCTTTTGCAAATACTCTCACGGTAGCTTTATGAATGTCTTTCCATGCTCCTGGGCAGCTTCCCAAGTCTTCCAGCCAGAGAGATGAGTCCAAGCTGCCTGCATGGGGTCCTGGAGCAGGAAGGTCTCCAGGGAGATGGAGCTTTTCCCTTTCCCTTTCGGTTGCTGCTCCTTTCCCAACATTAGCCGTTGACATCTGGAGCAGAAGAGCCCGGACGCCAAGGTCTTTGGCATTCAAAGCTGTAGAGCAGTTGTCCTTCTCTAAACAGTATTTTTAGGTCATAACCAATATCTCTGCGTGCTTCTTCCTCCTTTCCTATCTGCTTATAAATCAAAATTCCTGGAATCTCTACTCCTGCTCATTCAAGTGACTCATTAGAAAGAGTAGAACTGTTGAAACCCCCAGGCCACCACTGCCTTGCGGTGATGCATCGTTTTTAAGTGATGCATCCTGAAGAGTCTTTCTTCTCCCTGCTCTCATCGGTTTGCCTTAATATACCAGTCTCCAATAGCTAGCGGTACCTGGAATTTGAGGATGGCTCTCGGCAGCGCAGGGAGCAAAGCATGGGCTGTGCATGAAGGAGAATCTCCCAAAAGCCATCAGCATATCTAAACTGGACACGAGTTATAATATTTTATAGAATATGAGCTTCCCTTGCACAAATCCATTTCCTGCACATCTCCCATTCCTCCCTCTGCCGACTGGATGGGAAGAGAGCTCCTGCAAGTGGCTCTTGTGGCAGAGCCACAGCTGCCACTGCAGGTATCACTTTCCGGCCTCCTCAGCCTGTCTCCCTCCCTCCCTGCTCCACCACAAACTCAGCGGAAAAACTTTTCCAGCTCCAGAGTAAGAGTGTGTGGCCCTTCCTGGCTGCTCGGCGGGATTTCTGCATGGAAGAACCGCATGCATGCGGGAAAACCTCCCAAGCAAGGGGGTTATCTGTCAGGATGCTGCCCCCCTGCCTGGCTCTTCAGCGGGGGGATTTTACTTGGTTCAAGCTGCATGAGCATCACTGGCTTGGAAGCAGAGGGATTCCCTGCAATCCCCATCCCCAAAGCTCCTCAAGGGCGTTTTGGGGGGTGCACGGGCTCACTCCTCCCTGGCAGGGCGGCCGCCGAGCCGAGGAGCCATTTGCTTTCTTGCAAAGGGCCTTCACACATCGGTGCGGTCGCGTTTCCTCTCCCGCGAGGGCAAGCGAGCCGGAGCGAGCGGCTGCCGCGCGCCGGGGCCGGCGTTGCACAACGCAGGGCAGCTCCATCCTCCAACCGTCGGGGCGGCGCGGGGACGGCGGCGGCGGCAGGGGCGGGCACGCAGTTGATGCTTCTGCGGCCCCCGGGCTCTTTTTATATTTTTGGAGAAGTTGGGCTCATCCGAAGTTCCTCTCCCACAGATTGTTCCTGTTGTTGTTGCTGCTCCGACCCCGCAGATCATGTGGCTCGGCGTGACCTGGGCTCAGCCGCTGGCAGTGCACGGTCCCCAGCCCAGCCGCTCGCTCCGGGAGTTTTCCACCTGCAATTGCAATTTGCATCGCTCGTGGTCCATCCTTTTGGGGAACTCAGCCTGCCCCCTTAACTTCTTAAGCACGCTAGTCCCCTCTGCAAGGATGCTCGCCGGGGGCACACTGCAAGTGCGGGTCAGAGCGGGGAAGAGATCTCCCTCCTGGGCAGCATCTCTTGCAAGGGGCAACCAGAGCAGGAAACGCTGCCTGGCTGGAAGAGCTGGGAATCTGGTGCTGGAGCTGCCAGAGGCTTCACTTTGAGTGGGTCATTAAGCACCTACTTAGCCAGCTCGCTGGCAAAGGTCTATAGGGATCAGCCCCCCATGGATGTGCTGACGGCTGCTGCGCCCTCGCAGGGTCAGGTCCCCCCGCACATGTGCCGGCTCGGGGTCCGATCCGCTCCCCATCCTTGGAAACAGCTGCAGGGGGACCACGCGCTCCCTGCGCTGCAGGTGACACCGAGTGCTTTACTCAGAGGGAGCCAGCACGATTGCTTAGGGATTTCAGGGGCAGTTCAAATAACTTTCGAACCTGTGGAAAGGGCAGAAGCACCTGGCTACCGTAGTGACCCCGGCTCCGGAGGTGTCACCTATTCCTGCCAGCTGCTAGTTTCTAAATTAGCCCAAAGGATTCCCAGCAGGGAGCTGCTCGCGCCTGCCGATGGCTCAGGGCGAAGCTGAGCCCAGGGACACACTGGTGAGTCAAAAGAGCCAACAACCTGCTCGGTTATATAAGAAATCGGGTGGTGAATAATACCGAGACCGTGACGGCGCCGTGACGCTCGCAGGGGCCGCGGGACAGCAAGATGCCCCGTGGAGGGCACGGAGATGCTGGAGTGGAGCGGAAAGCTCCGTGGGCATTGCCAGCAGGATCTGTCCCACTCTCATCCACACGCTCGTCCTTCGGCAGACTTCACCTCTCCAGATTTCAGGGGCTGCCTTTGCTTCTTTTTTTTTAAAAAAAAAACAAAAAAATTACCTTTTTCTTTGCAAGTCACACCGTTATGTATTGCACGAGGAGCAAAGCAGGCTTTGGGGTGACAAATTCTAAAAATAAGCAGCTAAAAAGAAATCCAACCCAGTTTTCTGCCTTCCCAGGGATCCGTGAGGATGATCTGCAGTGGTAAAACCATTCCCAAGTGATCCTCCATAGGGATGCTCAGACCTCACCCGATCCGGAGAGCAATTTTCTGGGGAATTTAAGGCAACGCCCGGAGCTGGGGATCCCATTATGGAGAGAAACGGTCTCAGCCCCTTGAGCTGCAGGAATGAGCTGGGGAACGCAAGCGGAGGGAGCCGTGGGCCCCGTGAGCACATGGGGCTGGGGAGCACATGATTCATGGCATACGTAAAGAAATATACTGCGGCCTTATACACGCGCCTTAACGGCTCATGTAAATAGGCACAGCTCCGTTGCCTGTGTTATTGGTGACCTTAATCTTGTCTGGAGAGGGTTTGGTGGCTCTGGGAGCTTTATGAATAGGGACTATTAATGCTACGCTGATTTAAGGAGCTTATTGTCACTTTGAGGGGGTTTTATTGCATATTCGATCATTGCTGGATATATGGATCTTTTTTGCTGCAGGCCATCACTGTGCAGGCTCATTCCTGCTATTCCAGCACCAGATCGTTGGAATATTTGTTGCATTTGGAATAATTTGTTGGGAGAAAAGGAAATATTTCCCCCACTCCCAGAGAGCATCCAGGGCCCAGCTCTCCCCGCACCCCCAAGGGGGCTGAAATGAGGAAATGCTCCAAACGGACACGTGGAAAGGTTGGGGTTTTTTTTGGGTTTCTGTGCTTGCACTACCTTGCAGCTCCGTGGGAGACTCTGAGCTCCGCACGTTCTCACTAAGGAACAAGAGTCCTGTTTTCTCGCGCATCTTCCCTAGAAACAAGCCCAAGGGGAAGGGAGAAAACGAAAACACGGGAGATGCCAAAGAAAGGCCTGTCCAAATGTGCATTTCTCCTTGCAAAGCTGCGGATAGCAGGGACATCCCGCGGGGACAACATGTCCCTTCCTGCTGGCCCCGCACGCTGCAGCCAGAGGATCCCCACCACATCCGACAAAACCCTCCAAGGGTTAAAGAAGTGGGGGGAAACAGTTAAAAAGAAAAGATACACAAAATGCTTGCCCTAATCTCAGAGCCGTTTCGAAGGGAACGATGGAGCGCCACCTCCTCCGTGGGGTTATTATTGAGTAACGCTTATTTTGCTGAAAAATTGCACCATAAACAGGCAAGGGAGCCGGAAATAAATAATTGTTAATAAATGTCAACGCAGATTAACAAATCGAAAGGCCAAGAAGAGCTTCTTTTTTTTTTGGCTTGGAAAATAACTGCTGGGTTATTGCAAAGAGTGCCTCTCATGAAAACTCTTCCAGGGCCCTGCAGAGGAGTTACTGCTTTGTCATTTCCTCCGCGTGGGTTAAACGCTGCCTGACTCTTACACAGTGTAGGGCCAGTCTGGAAAATGTCCTTTTCTTCTCGAAGACGAGGAATAAGAAGTTAAAACCTCCTGGGTTTCTTCGGAGTATGTCTGGGTTTCAGCAGCTACCTGGTGCAAAGGACTGACAGGCTTCAGTGCTAAGAAACTGGGGGGGTTCGTTGCATTTCCAGCCCCTGGACTCCCATGAATCATGCATATCTCACTGCCATTTAGCTTAAAATAAGCTTCCAGCTGTCCTCCAAGCGAGGAAAAATTGGGGACTGCAAAGTTCAATGCTTTAAATAAAGACCATAATAAAAGCTTTAAATAAAGACCAGTGCTAGAGAGCCCCGCGTTGCTATTTCGCAGCCGTTTGGGGCTGGCGGAGCTGCGGCCCTTTCTGGAAACACACACTGTTTGGCAAATGTATATTCAGCTGCTCCTTTGATTTAAGGACTCATTAACAGCAGTGCAAAGCTGCTCTCCAAATCGACTGGCCAACAGCACTGCTGCACCACAAATCCCATTTTCTTGTTTTTTTTTGTTTTTTTCTTTTTCCCCCCTCCTTTTTCCTCCATGCTCTTTACTCAGCAGAAAGCTGTTTTTCCTTGCTCTCGCATTGAAGAAATAAAAACCTCAAGAGCAGAGAGGATGCAGCAATAGAGAGCTAAGCCAGAGCCTATTCCTCGCGGCTCCCCAAACTTGCTGCCAGCTCAACTTGTGGTCGAGATTACAGCGATAAATCACAAGCTGCTTTTTGCAAGAGCAGCTCTGATTTCCCTGGGCAGAAACCAAGGCTGCCCGGGGCTCCTCTGCACTTGGGGTGCACAGCATCCCAGGGATCAAATATTGCCTATATTGTATATATATATATATATATATATATATATATATATATGGACATATATATTTTTTTTTCTCCTGGATGGAAACAGTGGAAAGAGAGAAAAAGAGGGCTGAGTTGCACTGCATATTTGGGGATTTTTGGCAACCCCATCCCTATTTTTAACCCTGTCCCGGGCGGCAGCTGCTCGGGGGCCGGGGCCAGCGCAGCCGCCGCGGGGCAGTATTTTTAGCCGTGTCCATCTGCACCGGCCGCATGCGGTTTGTGCATCTGCAGCGAGCCCGGATGGTGGCTCCGGGGCTTTTTGAGCCCACACAGAGGGAAAACAGGGAAACGGCTGGTCCCGGTGCATTAAATAACGGCAGAAAGGTGCTGCCACCAGGGAGGATTTGGAGCTAGCTGGGATGCAGCCCTGAGCATCTCCACACACACATCCATGTATGCATGGCCAGGAAAACGCTGGGAAAATGGAAGGTTTCCCCCATGTGCAGAGCCCCCGGAGCCCAGACCCAGCGCTTCCACTTTCTTGGAAGAAAGCACGGCATTTCCTATGAAAAAATAACAACAGCAGCATCAAGAGGCAGCACAGGAGCTTTTCTTTGGTGCGGGAGCCCCATTAGGTGCCTCGGGCTGCTCTCCAGGGGGGATTCGGGAAGTCGTCGCAGGTTTTGCAACTTTCCCCTTCGCATTTTCACTTTCCGGCGGGTTGACTCATCTCTGCCTGCTGGCATCGCTCTACCTTGCCCTGGAAACCCCCCCGATGTCCCCAGGAAAGTAAAACCAGAAAGAAAGCAGCTCCCGAGGTGTCCCCGATGTCCCCCTGCAGCTGGGGACAAGCCAGCGTGCTGCAAGCCCAGGATGCACATGACACGTCCTTGCAACCAGAGCATCCCGGCACCCGCCGAGCAAAACACTCGCAATTTATAAATAAAAGAAATGAATACATTGTGTGTGTGTGTGTTGTTTTTTTTTATCATTTGTTCAAAATTAGCCCGGGGCAGACAACATGAGCCTCGGTTTCCTGTCTGCTTTGTCGAGGCTTCCTCTGCGCAGCGAACGCACCCGGGGGCATCGGCCCTGCCAAGGTGCCATGGGAGGCGACAGTGGCCCGGGTGGCTTCACTGACGGCTCGCTGGTTTTCCTGACCCAAAACTCCACCGGTTTTCCGTGGATTCCGGCCGGTGGCAGCCGGCACGCCGGCTCCGTGCCGGCTCTGTGGGAAGCGCGGCCGGGCCGAGAGTGATGATGCAGCGTTGTTCTTGCGGTATTTTGGGCCCCGGCCAGAAGTAGGAAGTATCAGAAATCTCATGAGACGCAGCCCGGCTTGGTGAGATTTCCAGCGATTTTGCAAAATGCCGCAGGCCCCGATGCAGCTCCCTCGTGCCCCTCGGGTGTCAAAACATCTCCCACGACCAGAGGAGCCCAAGAATATCCAAGTTGGGGCAATCACGTTGCTGAATTTTGCTTGGGGGGGTTGGAATATTGCTAAGTTGGAGCGGAATCCGTCAATGTTGTCACATTGAATTTCAAGCAAAGCAAAAACGAACCCCGGGGCCAGCCCTTGGAGTGGGAATTTGCAGAAACTTGCCCTGGATCCGTGCATTTCATGCACCAGGGTTGTTTCGCTGGGCTCCCGCTGCCCGCCCGGCATGGAGCTGCTGCTCTGCTCCCCCGAAACACGGCATCCCGGCAGCTGCAAAACCCCAAGGGGGGTTTTTGCAGCCAGCCCAAGTATTGCACCCAGAAACGCCAGCTTCTCCCTGCAGTCGCTGTGCACGGGGACCCGCGTGGGGGCCAGGGCCGCCTCTGGCTTTCCGGAGCCAGGGCTCGCAGGTGCTTCCTCGCGTCGCACCCCGCAGCACGGCCCCGGCGGCTGGCGTGGGCACTGCAAGCGGGAGCTGTCCCTTTGCAGTTTCCCAAAAGGCAGCGGCGCGTGCGACCCGTCTGCCCGTGCCTCCAGCCCACCCGAGGGCGTGAAGGCCCCAGCTCTTCCTCACGGTGCTGTGGGGAGCTGCCGGCTAGTGTGACTCACGTTCAACAGCAGGGCAGTGGCATCAAAACCAAGGAATTGCTGCAAACTGCATGAAAATGGGCAGCGAGGCAGCAGGAGGGAGCGGAACCCTCCAAAGGAGAGGTGGGAACACGGGCCCAACCCTATTACTAGACAGCAGAGAATCCCCTCAGGCAGCCGCCACTGGCCCATCTGCCTGATTCTCGTGCGTAGCACTATGGAGCCATTTAAAATACATAAGGGTGTTTGCTTTTCTCCATTACCCATCAGTGCCCGCATACTCAAACAGGACACCAAATAGACAAAGTGTTGATAAGATTAGCGCAGGGCCTATGAATTCCTTCCTGGCATAGCCCAAAGTCCAACCTGAGAGCAAAGGGTGGGTTTATCACCCGAGGAAAGGCATCGCCTGGGATGGGACTCGTCCCAGCACAACAAGTTCCTTCTGCCTCTTCACGTAGCAGAGCAAGACGCGAAGCTGAGCAGAATAAAGATTTATTTGTTGAATTCTGCTGTTCTGCGCAATGCAGAAGTCTGTGTGTGTGACTTACGCTGCACGCGTTAATCTGCAGATATCCAAACTGCTCTGATACTGACAGAAAAAAGCAACGGAGAAACACACAAGCAAAACAAGAACCGGACGGAGAACAGAAAAATACAATGGCAGCCAAAAAAAGCAAGTGGCCTGTGAGGGGCTATTGAGCTGTGCTAGATATTATGGCGATATCAGATTAACTCCTAAAACATGAAATATTAGAGTCAAAAGAGCAGGAGAGAATTTAGACTGATTTAAGTGGAAAAAAAAAAAAGAAAAAAAAAGAAAAAAAAAAGGAAAAAGACATGGGTGATGTCCCTGCAAAATGTCACAGTGCAGATATAACTAAATCTGGAAGACTCAAGCCCCCAGATGCCAGATTTTATGCAGAGAGACCCCGACAAATACACACAAGAAGCCGCTGCAGGAAGAGGCGCGGGTTGGAGCAGGACAGGGGCGCGTTTCCCCAGCTCGTTTCAGAGAAACCCCGAGTTTTGCCAGGGCATAAAAGCGAGAGCACCTCGGTCTCTGTCAGGGGGAAGGGGCTGGGGATTTTTGCAGCTTTGTGGATTTTTGAAGCCCAAGCACTCCTTTCTTTCACAAGCGGGGGCTGTTTCGGAGTCGGTCTGAAATCGCCATCCTCACGTTTTAAGATGCAGCCCTGTCACAAGCACCCGCGCCCTTCCCCAGCGGGGTCTGGCATCCGATGCCACCCTCCCTTCCTCGGCATCCTTCGGAGGTGGGAGCCGTGTGGCAGCCCCCAGGATTAGACGCTGCAGACTGCAAGATCGCAATTGCTGTGGGCTGGGGGGCTATTCCGCCTTCCTGCGGGCTCTCCGTAGGCTGCAGGGAGCATCTCAACTGGGCTAGTTTTAAAACAAGCTACTGAAAATTAAATCACTCTCGTGAAAATAAGAGTAAACTGCTCAATTTTGAGCTTTTTGGCGGGGGGGGGGGGGGGGGGGGGGGGTTAACTACCCAAGCGGCAAGGCGGAAAAGACAGGGTGGCCCATGCAGCCGTGAGCAGAGGAATCTCCTTTCCCCCATCAGCCGTGACCGATATTGTCACTTCGGTGTAAACAGGAATTATTGCAGGGCTGGACAAGCAAAACCTGCCTGTTCTCTGTGGCATGGGTCCTCCTGGCCATGCCCTGCGGAGATCAGGGCCCAGAAATGCAGCAGCAGAAGGAGCTCCAGGACAGGGTGGGCGCTAACGAGCCCCCCAGATGGACTCCTGCCTGGTGACTACTGCAAATCCTCCTGCATGAGACTGACCTTCACCCAGGAAGGCTGGAAGAGGAGGAGACAGAGAAGAAAACCCTCTTTTGGGGACACCCAGCTCCACCAAGGAGAGACATGGAAGCAACTTTAGTGCTCATCTTCTACCGATGCTTCCAAATGCCCCAAGCCCTTGTCCTTCCTCAATACCAACCATGACAGACCCATTCCCAGGTGCTTTCTGGCGTTCAGGAGGGCTCCAAGTCCCCGCCGTGCTCCCCGCTCTCGCCTTTCTCACCCATTCTCACCCATCCTGCCCCGCTCCGCGCCAGGGCTCAGCTGCGGCTCGATGCTGCTCCTGGGGGAGTTGCACAGCGTGACGTTGACCTCCCCGCACAGCAACCTGTAAAGCCCCTTGGTTTCTCACAACCCACGGCAAGGTTATAATTACACCAGAATTTCCAGTCTATTGTAGAGACTGCGAGTTTCCCACATCCACCTCGTGTGCGGAGCCATCGCTGCCCGGCACAAAAGGTTCGTTTTTCCCCCCATTTTGGTCTGCTGTTGGCCTCCCTCCTCATGTTGCCTTCACGAAAGGAGGTTCAACACCGTCACTTGAAAAGGAAAGAGGAACCGGAACAGAGCCGTGTGCCCGAGCATCTCTCAGCACATCAGAAAGAAGCTGTGAGATTTGTTCAGCAGTTGCTCCAGTTCTGCCTGGCATTGGGCACCTCATCTGGAGGGACGTTTGTCCGACCTTGGTAGAGCAGATGTTCATCCTGCTCTGTTGACTTCCTTCCATCAGCTTCTCCTCTGTTGCATAGGTGATGGATCTTTCCCCCCATCCGTCCTCATCCCTCACTTCCCCCCTCTTTTCCTGCTTGGTGGTGAACACCACAGCCCACCTGTCCCAGCTGCACCACTACACAACTTCTTCCTCCAGGCTCTCCTTGCCCTTGCTCAAGGCTTGGGGACTTCAGCAAGTCCCACCAGGGAAAATGTTCCCACCAGGGACCATTCCCCCACCAGGGAACATTTCATACTGCTTTTTGCATCATCACATGAAGCAGAAACAGGTCCTTTCCTTTCTCATTTCCACCCAAAAAAATAACTGCATGCAAGCAGCCAGGGGACAGAGCTGCAAGGCTTCCATTTGATGGAAGATGGACTTCTCCATGGAAGATGATCCATCTCCTTGCGGAGGAGGTTGTTGCTGGAGCCCAGCATGAGGATGGGCATTTGCAGTGCCAATGGGAGCAGCCAGAGAAAACCTCAGAGAAAATCCCAAATATTCAGGACCTTTGCAAAAGAGGTACTCCGAAATTAAGAACAGACCCTATCTTTTCTTTGGTGGGGTGTAATGCCAGTCCCTGGACGTGCTGCCTTTCTCTGTTTTCTAGCTGTGCTCCCAGGGAAGAGCGACCTGCAGAGACGCTGCCGTCTGCGACCCGCGGATGCGTCCGTGAGCCAGATTTATCTCGGGGGAGAAGTGGTTTCTTCTCAAGCGAAATACAGAACAGAAAGATCCAGGCGAGGGAATCACTTGTTTCAGAAGCACCGGGCCGCTTCCACATACCCCGTCCCGCGCCAGGGCCGGCAGGGCCGCTGCGAAGGGGCAGCCGCGGCAGCAGAAATGGGGAAACGCTCTTTTTGGTAGGAACCTTGACAGGGACCTCAGGAGGTTTCAGGTCCCAGGGTGGATTTACCAGAGGGAGGGGAGTGTTATAGGGCTGTAGCTTTCCACAGACGGAGACCTGGTTGGGGAGCACTGAAGGAGCCAGTGTCCGAGAAATCCATGTTTTCTTTATGGCCTCGGGGAGCAAACAGATCCTTAGCAAACAGCAAATCCTGGAGCTGGAGGCAGCAGTTTAGTCACGAGCTGGATACAAGCCCTGATCCAAGGGCAACATTCGGATGAGCGGAGGGCTGCCCGGTGACCCCTGGGAAAAGGAAAGCGCCGACCTCCGCCCTCCAGCTGGCTTATGGAAATTGCTCCCCACACCTCTCCCTGCCCCAATAAAACGGCCCTGCAGGCCCCTGCCTGGCACGGCCCAGCTGTTCCGCAGCGCTGGGCTTGCACACAAGTGCAAAGAGCAAAATCCCTTCCACGCTCGTGCATGTGCATCGCTCCCCGGTGCAACGGAGCCTGTGCCTGCCATCCTAGAGCTTCCCTCAAGGCCCCCAAGCTCACGCTTTGGTTCAGCAGCAGCCAGCGCTGCAGCAGAAAGCAGCAGATGAAAACCTGAAACCAGTGCAAGGTTCCTTGCAGCAGCTCTGTGCACGTGCACGGTCCTCCGGCAGCTTTCACTCCTTGCACCGGGGAAAGGATTAAGATCTAGGAGCTCGATGGCGGCAAAGCTAAAATCAAGAACCAAGCACCTCAGCTGATAAATAGTATTGAAACTCACATTAGAACTTGTGGGTTTTGGCCATTCCCTGTAAAACAACCAGCTCTAGTTAGGATGCTTTAGCTATTCCATGGCAATTTACTCTTAACAACGACTGGGGAGCATTCTTCCGAATTTTCAGTAATGCTCATCCACTGGCAGAAGAAAGCACAAAGAAAAAATACCCCCGTGTTGCAAAGATCTCCCTCTGCACGAGCCTGAAAAGTTCTTTTTTTCCTCTCTTTTTTTTCTTTCATAATTCTCATTTTCACAAATGTGCTAAGACTGGGTCAAAGCTCTGCCTTTTTACTTTTCCGAAATGCAACGGAGGTGCAGAATACCTAGTATCCAAGCAGGTTTTTTTGTGACTGACACGGAAAGTTGTCTGACTATATTTTATTCTTCCGGCCTCTTTAGTACACCAGGGTGTTTGCATTATTGCAAGCAAATTGCATGCACCCAAAATAGACCCAAAGCAGGACACAACACCTAGGTGCATGCAAACTTGGGGGAAGCAGGGGATTTCAGCCTGGACCTTGGTTTCACAGACCAGGTCTCATAATAAACCCGAAGGTCTGATAGAACAAAACAAGTATTGCTGTGTTTCTCCTCGTCCCTGTGTATCTTTGTAGTTGCAGCTTGGGTGGAGCCTGTTTTTACGACCTACAGTCTGGTGTCACAGCAAAGACTCGCAGGAGGAAGAGCTTGTCAAGAATGGATTAAGCAAAATAAGAGGCTGTCATCCTTGCGGGAATTTTGGCTCTCCTTCCTCCGGGTGAGATGTAGCTCCTGCAGGCAAGTCTCACTGGAGGAAAGAGCCTGGTTCAGTGGCGGCCGGTGGCCTGGGACAACTCGGCTTTTTCCATGTCCCGGAACGCAGGCGAGCAATGAGCAGCGCTGACACCAAGAGGGAGAGAAGCACAGAGCCTGAACCATCCCCTGCCTCGTGCCAGCAGGATGCAGGCAGGGATGCAACCCGGAGGAGCGAGCGGAGCCCCCGGCCCTTCAGCAGGAGGGAGGAGATGTCCCGTAGCTGCCGGCCGTGCCAAGGAGGCTGCTTCCCATATTACAACACGCGCACAGGAAGAGCCCGGAGATGCTCTCCGTGGACGGGCTGCTGTGCCGAAATGGTGCATTGAGCAATCAAACCAGTTGGAAACCCTGATGTCTAGAAATAAAAAGTGACTGTTTGTTTTCTAACGCCTATAGGAGCCGGTGGGGGCCCAAACCAAGCAGCAGGAGGTTGGAGGAAGCAGCTGTAGTGGGTTTATTTCGTATTCCTGAGCAGTTCAACTGTGAGTTTGGATCTGCGATTGAATTGCGGTCATTTTTGCACAGAGCACTTTGCCTCCAGAGCTGCAAGGAGATGGCTATGGAGCTTCTCCCATTTCTCCAGGACTAGGTGGACAAAATCTCAGGAGCTTTGGCTGGACTGGAGTATCCAAACCTCCACTTCTTCCTCCCCAGCCCAGTGAGCCTATTCAGAGCTCTGTCACCATATAACTTATCATGTATGTAACCATATAACCTTTTAAATGTGTAGTAGCGATGGGTAGAAACTGTCTGTCATTGAAAGCACTGAATTCTGCTCCTAAAGCCACATGCAGGGGTCTATTTTTTGTCTTTCTTGAAAGACAGGTCATAGGAAACAACTGAAACACCAAAAAAAACATTAAAGGGCAAGACTGATAACCCCCGAGTGCTTAATCAGGCTCTTTTTCTCTCAAAGCGAGGGCTTCCATGGGGTACCGCAGCCTTCCGACAGGACATACCTCTGGAGCAAGGCTGGCTGTGAGCCCAAATGACACCCCAAGTCAGTGAGCACAAGGCCTTTCCAGCACCCAGAAATCAAAGTCTCCCAGCAAACCCCTTAGAATAGATGTCTTTACGTTATAAGACCTCAAAGAAAGGGACAACAGATAATTCTCCCATATTCCTTATCCCGGCCCACCCTTCTCCAGTCGTCAATATGAGGACTTGCTGAGCGCACTGGTCCTTCCTATGAGGAGAATCAAATATATCTTCTGCAAGAAAAAAAGGTCAAACCTTCCTCCACAGAAACCAAGTTCCTTTTTTCTACATATATTGTTCTTTTTCTCTGCCTTTTCAGTCCAAAAGGCAGGAGTTTAGCATGGAAAACTCCCAGCAGGTGCCGTTGCTTGTCCTCAGGGACTGCAGCAGTCTCCAGAACAGCAGTAGGAACCATATGGCCTTCTTAGGAAACAAGGAAATATTTCCACTTCAGGAGGGAGTTTAACCACATAACCGCTCCAGCCCGAAGGTCTGCTTCAGGAAAACCGTGCTTGAAATAGTAGAAAGTGGGGGAACACTTTGCGGGGAACAATATTCCGAGCCTCTGGCATCCAGGCTTCCCAGATCCTCCCTGACACCTTAATCGCCCAATAATTGGGGTTGGAAGGGACCTTGGAGGTCATCTTATGCAATCTCTGCTCAAATCCTGTCTCACTAAGGAGGAATGAACTGCTGTCCCAAGCAGGATTGGCATCCCTGGAAGCTGGGGAAAAGATCCTAGCCAGAAAGATGCCCGGAGGTGCCAATGGAGAGCTGTGGACGAAGAAGAGCAACCAGGAGACGTTGAGGTTTCACTTCACTGCGGCCATGGAGAAGAAGCCGAGCGAACAGAAACCAACGAAAGTATTTGAAGCCTCAGTAGCCCAAAACCACCGGGGTTCAGCACAGCTGCATGAGCAGCTCGTCAGCGCGGCCACGAGCTCCGCGAGCTCCCGGGACCACCTGCACCTGCGGAGAGCACAGAGAAAGCGGGGACCTGTCCCCGTGTCCTGGGGACCTGCTCGTGTGGAAGGGGGTCCAGGATGGGTGTGCACAAAGGAGCCTGTGGGGATTAAGTAAGGCTGTTTGGAGGGGCTCCAGGTGGCCAGGAGAGCTGGAAGTGATGGGTCTCTTCCCTTGGGATGCACGGGTTGGAGCATGGCTTGGTGCAGCGCCTTGAAACCCGATCCCGTTCCGGAGCCGCAGGCCCTCTGCCTTGGCCGCGCTTCCCACGCCGGGGTTGGGAGCGGAGCCAGGAAGCCCAGCTTGGCCAGATTTTAGACCTGAACCCCACGTGTCCTACCTGCGCCTTCTACAAAACAGGAACCTGTTTGCAATCGCAGAAACCACCTTGCAGCCTGAAAACCCTCCTCAGTCTCACAAGTGGGGAAAGAAAACCAGCCTGGCTCCGTGTGTTGAGCCGCCATCCATCAGGATGACTAATCCCATCCCGCAGTCCCCTTCCCCGTCACCCTGGGGCCACCAGCTGGCTCCTCTTGGACCTGGCCTGGCCGATGGTTGGGATGAGCACCATCCTGGCTCTGCGGAGGTCCCAAATGGACCCAGGGCCCTGGAGCACCACGGGAATGCTGAGAAGAAGGAGCACAGCCCATTGCAGCAGCCACTGCCCGTGCTCCCCCCTGCTTTCCTGCAGTCTTGGGGTGGAAATCGAAAGAGCCCTGAGCACGGAGCAGGTGGCCCCGCGCACACCGGGCTGGTTTTGGAGGAAGGGCTCATCCCAGGCCAGCTGGGGAAACCGCCGGGTGTTTCTGCCCTTGCAGCCCACGGCCGTCATGTGTTTCACGAGCTCCATCCCACCGCGGCCGGGGGACAAACCAGCTGCGTGAGCGGGGAGCACAATGGGTGCTCTGCCCAAAGAGCCTGCGCTAAAGGGGGAAGGCCAGCCCTGTTTTCTCATGGTTTTTTTGCGTTAGTTCGAGCTGGGTAGCAGTGAAGCTGCATTTTATGCAAATCCGGTCCCCTTCTGATGCAGCACCCGGATTTGCAGCCTTGGGTCCCACGAGAGCCGAGCACTTCATTGTTTCAGAGACCTCTCACTGGGAAGACTGAGATGCGCATCCCAAAAGGGACGGAAAGCCAGGAGCCAGAGCAACCTGCTGCAATAGCGTGACCTGCAAGCAGCTTGAGCCCTCCCAACTCAGCTGGGTTGTGACAGCAACTTTTCACTTGGGGAAAGGCTCTATCATCAATAAAAAAAAAAAAAAAACAGGGGGGCAGGCCAAGATCAGAAGCAAAGGCTGATTTGCTTTAGCAGCCAAGCAGAGACACGCACAGCTCGGTATCCTTCCCTGCAGCGTTTCCCAAGGAGATCCATGCTGGATGTTGCAGACCACAGGCACTGCCCCACAAGGTCCCCTGGGTGTCCGCATGCACCGAGCGGGGGCAGAACGCTCAGCAGGCACCCACAGCAGGCTGATACTGGTGTCTGTCCTGCACAGGGACAGGGGACACCAGGCAGGGGCTGGCTGGGCTCCCGGTGCATCTGCAGCTATAGGCTTGAAAGGAAGCAGCCCCTGAGCAGATGCCCAGCTCTCCTGCACGCCCCAGGCCCTGCCAGCCTTGAAACTCCCTCTTTTGCCATTAACTCCTGGCTCCACACAAACGAGCCCTCCCCAAACACCCCAAAACACACAAGACTTGGCACTTGTAGCCCCTGAGAGGACATGGGGTTACAGCTCCAACAAGCAACCTAAGGGCAAGGACAACCATCTGCCTTTCCCAAAGGACTGCAAGTAACACGAAGCATCGTGGCCAGGAGCAGAGGGCAGCTGAATCAGCGCTGTGGGAGACGGGCACAGACCCATCTTCACACTCCTGTGGCTGCAACGCCCTTCCTCCTCCCTGGAGCTGCATCGCCCCTCCTGCTCCCAAATTAAAGCCCAGAGTTTATGGAGCCAGAGGGAGACAGAGGCTCAGCATGGGGGAAACTGCGGCAGGAACACGGCAGAGGTACCCGCTGCCCTCTCCAGAGATTTGGCGCTCCACTCGCTGCAACGCAAAAAAGGGACCATTGCAAAAGTGATACAAAATATAGCACTTTAATTGCAGAAAGATAAAAAATTACATTTTTTTTAAACAAAAAACCTCAAGCACACAATAAATAGGCAGCTTTAGCAACACACACGCAGTGCTGGGCTGTCACCAGCTGCAAGCCCCAAGCCCCGTGTCCTAGTCACACGCACAGGAAGCAAGTTAGTGAGGATTTACACATGGACACACTGCTGGTCATGCCTGGGAGAGCACCATGTGCGTGTTGGAGGGGAAGCCAGCCTATTCACACTACACCGAGACCTTTCAAATAAAACATATCTTTATATATTTATATAAACTGTCTCTGGTTAGAGGAATTAAAACTTCTAGGTTCCTATATCCAACATTTACATATATAATCTCTGCACTGGTTTCCAAATTTCAAAGTAATTCCATGTTACAGATAAAAATATAAATCTCATAGCAAAAATAAAGACAGGAATTTCGTTGAGGAAGTTTTCCTTGGAAGGCATACCTTATCTTCTATCAACAGTATTACTAACTCTTTGGGGGGGAAAAAAAAGGGGGGTGGTTCTGGGATAAATATACTACATTTGATCATTTTAAATCTTATCCAGGAGTTGCCTCCTTGCAAATTGATATTCTCAGCCACATCCAAGTTGCAGATCAGGGCAGGTTATTATAGCTGTTGATTTTCAGCTCTGCCTGGTTTGTATTTAAGAGGGGCAGCACTAAGTGCTGCTACTGCAGAGCATCCCCCCCAGCTCCATGCTCTCCTCTCCTGTCATCAGCTGGGGCAGCAACGCAAGGACCATCTCATTTGGTACAGACAGCATTATCTCCAATAAAGTACCTCCAAACCTGACATGGGGGATGCAACTTACTCCCAAAACAGCATTTTTTACTCTTGTGTTTATACAGACTCTAGACCAGAAACAAAGAACAAGAATGAGAGGACACTTTCCAAAAGGAGCGTTTAGGCACTAATGGAACCAAACCGGACCGAGATCAACCCAAAGAGCCACTCTGTGCTGAGAAGGTGGCAGCTCAGACCGCAATCTGCTGGTTTTCTCGGAAGAGCGGCCGCGGGTGCGTCCCGCAGATGTCCTGGAAGATCCTGTAGACCTGGTCGGGCTGCGCCTCCTCGGCGACCGGGAGCATGGGGCTGCTGCCGCACGTCTTGCTGGCCTCCTCCACCACCTGCCTCACGCAGAGCTGCTCCACCTGCGCCCGAGGGCCAGGAAGACACCGAGTGAGAGCAGCATCTCGAGGCATCGCCTCCGGCCATGCTCCATCGAGCCGGGAGCCGAGCACGAGGTGGGGGAGATGCAAGGGGTGGAACGGGGTGAAAAGTGGTGAGAATGGGGGAGTTGGGCAGGGGAGAGGGGAATGAACACCCTTCCCAGCAATTTGGAACAGCTTTTTAAATCGCAAGCCATTTGGGGGGCTTTGTTTGCCAGTAACAGACGGTCCATGGGGTCTCCAAGAAGGAGCTGCCCATGCACCTCGGGAGAGTTTGAGAAGCCAATACTCCCCCAGCACCCCACCAATCGCTGCACCCAAACAGCCCGCAGTCCCAAAGAGCACGATGCCACTCAAAAGGGGGGGGGAAAGCAGAGGCAGGGCTGGGAGGAGAGCTCCCAAGCGCGGCCGCACCTGAACGAGGATGAGCTTGCAGCGCAGCGGCACCGCGTCCGGGAACTCCTCGCCGAAGCAGAGCGTCACCCTGCTCTCCGGGAAGCGGCCCTGGTTGTAGTACTGCTGCAGTTCTGCGGGGAGAGCAGCACGGCTGGAAGTCACCTGGCACAGCTGTGAACATCTGCCCCACACACCCCCTCCTACCCCTTAGGGACCAAGGGCATCCTGCTGCAGAAGAAACCTGTCAGCTTGCTCAAGAGAAATCAGATCGTTTTTGTGCAGCTTCCAACCACGAGGAACGTGCTAAATGACACTTCACACACCAGATTATCCCTCCCCAGGAGGAAACGGCTACTCCGGAACACCACAGGCCCTCGGTAACTCAGCAATGTTGGACGCCAAGAGCGTCAAAGTGCTCCAAGGCAAAGGGCTCAACCAAAGGATTCACTTCCCTAAGGATGTTTAGCCAGTTTTAAGACTGAACACAGGATGCTTTGGGACAGATGCTTTGGACCCACACACCTGAGCTCATGGACTTCATGGGAAGTCCAGCACAGTGGTCAGAGCCACCAGCAGTGCCAGCCCAGCTGAGCTCTGCCTCCCTGCCAACCCCAGCAGGATCAGCAGGGCAGTAGCCAAAAGCTGAAGAGAATCAGGAGGAGCGAAAACACTGCTACAAACCTCGGAAGAACAGGTTGGTGTCAAATATCTTCACCACTTCATCCCGGTCCAGCTTGTTGGGCCTGTCCTTGTACACCATGGTGTTCCCGCTCCAGAAGACCCTGCCTTGGCACAGCCTCTTGATGAAGATGCCCTGCTTGTTGCTGTGCAGCAGGACCCCCCGTTCCAGGTGCCCGAAGAGCTTCTTGGTGATCTGCTTCTGGCGGTCATTCTGGATCACGTCAGCTGACGGGAACCTCACGTGCTCCAGGGTATCGGGCGCATAGAGCTTCTCGCCGTGGCCAGAGGGTTGGCTGAGCGAGATGCGGCAGCCCTCGGGGTAAGAGGTGGTGATGTGGCCAGCCAGCCTCCCTCCGTAGTAGAAGGTGATCACCATTTGGGAGTAGCCTGCGGGGAGATGCAGACACAGCCCGTCGGGAAGGGCAGCCAAACCCCTCCCGAGCATCAGTTTTCCTGGCTGATGTTGATTTTTGACATGGTTCCATAGTGGCCCAGGTAATACTTCCCCCCAGGTTTTGCCTCTCTTCTGATCTACCCAGTTAACATACAGCTTGGGTAAATGGCACAATATAAGCTATTTTATGTACAAAGTCACTGCACTTATGAAAATCACTTGTCCGAAACACAGAAAGGATGGTACAGATGTTAGAGCACCAGGATTAGAGCAACTCCCATGCTGCAGGTGGTAGTCAAAGCCCTCCTCTCCTGCGGCTTTCACTCCACACCTCCCTGCAGTGGGTAAATGGCCCTAAGCCAAAGGCACAACTGACCCCGGTGTCCTGGAGCAGCCCCATGCACAGATGCCCTCCTGCAGGACACCCCCACAGTGGTGGGACCTGTCCCTGCTCGGCCTGCAGACCCTGTGGATACTCGATACCCAAAGCCAGCGCAGCAGCCGGTGCCAGGCAGGGAGCAGAGCCACCTCCTGCCACCACAGCTGCGTGCACAGGAGGAACCAACCTCCCCAGAGGCATTTGATGGTCACAGAGCGCAGCCAAGCAGGGCAAGGGGAGCTGCCTTACCCGAATGGTGCTGCTCATAGCTGGGATATCCGTTCATCAGGGGCAAAGCTGTAGCAAAGAAAAAAAACAGACCTGTGTCTCAGTGCCCAGCTCTGTGACTCCACAGAGCCTGAGCACTGAGTCCTGCTCAGCAGCACTGGACCCACAAGCTTCGTGCCCCCCAGGACTCCCCGTTCCTGCATGGAAAAATGCCAGCAAATATTTAATTCCAGATTTAATCTTGTGCGATGAGCATCGCACTGCCAGGTCTCTTGTACAGACTGCAGCATTCGTAGCTAGTACTTTAAGAATTCTTAATAAATTGAAAGACTGAAAGGAAGATAAAACATCTGCTGCCTGGAAGGGGGACGGGAAGCTCAGGCCCCCTAAACGCCGCACGGGCCATCGGATACTCACCAGGGCTGGGCTGCTGCACCCACCAGTCCGGTATTGGGGGGTTTCTGCAGGTCTCCTGCGGCGGCGAGGGGCTTCTCTTGATGATACCCAGGTACTCGTCTACGCAGGCGGGCTGGAGCAGGGAGAAACAGCCCATTAGATCAGCCAGAGACAAAGTCAAAGCAGGTTTCGGTCATGTTGGTCACTCATGGGGACCAACAGTCCCCAAAAAGAAGTCCAAAAGGCCAGGCGAGGAGGACAAGTGAGTTTAAGACACAAATGACTGTTTTTGCCTAGAAAGAGAGAGGTTGGGAATCCCCAGGCCGTGTCCCCGGATAACACCCGGGAGCTGCCGAGCAGACCCGAGTTCCGCCGCGGGGAAGGGGAACGGGGCTGTGAAGGCAGCCTCTGTGTCCCGCTGCGTGCCTTGCAGAGCCGAACGCAAACCAGAAGCACAGCCCATTCACGGAAAACCATCCCAGCCAGCTACAGAATCAATAGGGCCATTGTAGCGGGAAAAAACAGCCTCTGGGGCCACTCCGACTCCAAAATCTCTGCAGGTTTTACTGCATTTCAATCAAAAATCCTGGCCACTCGTCCTCGCCTGGTGGGAAAAGTCTCGCACACTCGCAGCAACCGATTTACCTCTTTGATCAAGTCATCGATTGCAGAGGGGCTGCAGTCCATGTCTGTAACCTCAGCCAAGCTGTTCCCGCTGGCAATGCCGATCTTGCCTGGAAACACACAGAGGGATTCAGCCGTGATCCGTCACCGACGGGTTAGAGAGTTTCCCCCATCCCATGAAAGTCACGGGACCAAGAAGCAGAGCCAGCATTGCCCAGGCCCCAACCAGGTCTCCCCATGGCGAGCAGAAAGATCCACCAGATTGAGCAGTTTTTGGGCACAACCCTGAGCCATCTCCTTTCTCTGCACGTCCTCAGGGGGCTGCGGGCTGTTTGTGCCGAGCCCTCCGTGTGAAAGCGGCCAAGATGCTAAAGGGAGATTTCCTGACAGCAAGATTTTTTTGCATTATTTTTTCACTTTAAAAGAGGAAAAAAAAATAGCACGCACACACACACCTAACCACAAATAAAAATATACTCAGTGCAGTCTGCACCACACCGGACATCACAGCAGTAACTGCTCTCTGCTCAACTGCTGCTACTCTAATCACTGCCATGCCTGCTGTGCAAAGGGAAGGGATTTATTGCATTTATTTCGGTGCATTGATTGCAACCTTCCAGAGAGGATGAAGCATTTGAGGCTCAATTCTCCCCTTCCACCCCAAAAAACCTCACTGGAGGAAGGACTTCAGCTGTGCCCTCACCACACAGCAATGTGTAGTAGCACCTAGGGGCCTTTGCCCACTCCTGATTCTATGGCTTGCAGGTGACATTCCCACTTTTTTTTTCCCCCCCCCTTCGTTCAGGAGAAAGGATCCTGGAGAACAGTCAGCATGAGCCCCATATCCGCACACTTACACTTCTGCTCCTCCTCGGGGACGATGCGATAGACCTTGTAGGGCTCCGAGATGTCCAGCTGGGAACGGTCTGTCACCTCCTCGAAGTCGGGGCTCTTGTTGAGGGCGCAGCGGAGCCGCGTCTTCCATGTGGCCGGCTCCGCTTTGTCGCCTTCCTTGAACTTGCCCTTGAAGACGGCCCAAGCCTGGGAGACAAGCGCAGAGCCCGGGCTGCAGCAGATCCATGGATCGCACAGCCCTCCATGCTCCTACACCCCAACTAAAAGCCCTGGAAAGCTTAAATATCAAGCCATACACCCTAAACTGCTGCCAATTACGCCATTCTAAGGCAACCTAATTAGCTGATGTCCCAAAGGGCATCTCCATCCTCCAGCACAGAGGTTTGGGAGTGTGGGAGTGGGATGAGTGGGAGGCAAGGGAATTCCTGAGGAAGAGTCTGACCTTTCTGGTTCAAGAAAGGGCTTTCCAGTCCTTCACCTCACCCCCAGTGAGAAGTTCCCCCCCTCCAGGGAAAGCTGACACTTCCTTCCCCTAAAGCTTCATTTTGTAAATCCCATCTTTCAGCAGAAATAGTCTTATGGGAAGGTTAGATTGGGTGGAAAAAGAGCCTATTCAGCTCCTACTCTCATCAGGGCAGAATTACAACACGCTGAAAATGAATCCAAACCAGGCAATGGCCAGAAAAGATGCAAACCACCCCTCACAGGAGCCTCTGGAGATACGTTCCCATGGGAGAGGAGGTGAAGAGGCTTCTCTTGGAAAGAGCAAACTTGCAAAATCTGCGGACCTTTAGGGTGCTTCTCACCTGCCAAGGAAATCCATCTGCCAACAGCACCCAGGAGACACCAAGAACAAGATGCAACCATCTCGCCCTACCTTGAAAATAGAGGCATCCACCTCCTGGTTGTAGTCCTGCTTCCCGGCGTGCTTCCAAGGGATGCGGAACATGGTTTTCTCCTCATTCTCCCAGATGAGCCCAGGGTAGAGCTCGCTGTCGATCTGCTCGATCAGCCACTGCCGGAGCCGTCTCCCGCCATTCCGGTCGCACATCCTGCGAGCAAGACGGCGCCAGCATCTGTGAAGCGATCCCAAGCAATCCCGATATCCCAGCCCCAACGCATGGAAAAGAAACAGGGAGGTGGAGCCTTGTCCATTAGCACCAGGAGAAAAAAAAAAAAAAAAAAAAAAAAAAAAAACAACCACAACAAAAAAGGAGCTGCTACATTTCCATGCCAGGCTGCTAAAAATGAGGGTATGAAGATACTCAAGGGTGCTTTGCTATCTTTATATATATTTTTAGCTGACTATAAGCAGTCCCTGCACCCGGAACTGGGGACTGCAGCGAGATTTCCAGGAAAAAGTAATAATAATAGAGAAAAAAGCAAAGCAGTTCGGTGCAAGCGACCACACTCGGCTTTAGCCCATCGCGCTCGCACCTGGAAATAGCAACGCCTGCAGCGGCGAGCAGCCACAGGCGGGTCTGCACGCTCTGAGCTCCTACGGCGCAAATTTTCTCCTTTTTAAAAGGGAACAGAAGGAAAAACAAGTATATCTGCAAGGGGCTAATTGCCCCGCACAGCAGCTTCCTCCTGGAAAGCAGCTTCATGCAGGAGGACGTGCCCAGGACAGCTGCACTTGCTGGTATCTGCTTCCCTGGATTCAGACATGATGGAATTCCCCACGCATACAGCCTGCTAATCTTTCCAGACAGCATCCCAATGGGAACAGCCCCCCACCCTGCTTCAAAAGGGTGAGCTAAGGGGGACAACAAGAGCCCGATGAGCCTGTTTGGACCCTGCAGAAGCACTCCTAAAAGGACCTATATTTGAGACAGCAACAAGTTTATGTTTTTTGGAGGATTTTTTTCCCCCCTCTGAGTTGCTTCAAATTCCTCTCCCAGCTCCTTTGATCAAAGCCCGTGTGCCCCAGTCACAGGAAAGAAAAAAGACAACTTAGCGCTCTGTTTACTCATTTTTTGGCTATGTGACACATCGTGCATGAGCTATGGAGTCAGAAATTAAAGGGCCAGGTTGCTTTGTCACCTAACAGAGTGACACCGCATAGACCACGCCAGGGGGAAAAGGGTCACTTATGTCCCCAAGGGACAGAAATGCCCTTTGGCATCTCTCCCCATGGTCCAAAGAGCAGGATTTCTGCACCAGATCTCCCCACATCCCGTGCAACCCCCTCCGCTTCAGCAGAGGGGAAGAAGAAATAAATAAATAAAACGCAGGATCAAGCCACAGCCCAAAGCAAAAGCAGCAGGGACCTCGGCGGCCACTCGGTTCTGCGCGTGCAGCTCAGTGCTAAACTTAGCGGCCGAGTTTCCTCCTGCTCGCAGGGCTTGGGGCCCCGGACGTGGCCGGCGTCCCCAGCCTGGTGTCACCGGCTTCGGGGAGCGGCTTGGCCGGGACACGAGGAGCCAACATGTGCCAGCTCTGCACAGGGTTGGATAGGAGAGGAATAAAAACACTTAAAACCTGCCCCGATCCAGCAAAGGGCAAACTGGCTGCAAAGCACCCGGCAACTCCCAGACCTCCCGGCTCCACACATCCAAAGGAACAGGAATTGAGCACCCGGGGTTCAACCCTCTTTCCTCACTTATTTTTTAAGTAACTGCCCCATGGATCAGAACTTTCCCGGGATGTTCTTGGCGCTGGAGACATCAGGTCTGCAGTACTGCCCATGGAGTCAGCCCCTGCTCTTTGGGACTGGCACGGCACAAAGCTCAAGACTCCCAAAGCTGCTTCCCAGAGCTATGTGATCCGCACCAAAGAGCTCAGTCCTGGTTATGCTTTCTAGAAAATGGGCTGAATCCCAGGACTCCCATTTAAAGGAGCATTCCTGATCCTCGTCCCCAGCCCAAGGTGGATCCCAGTGTCATCACCCAGCACCACTGGAGGGACAAGGAAGGGACAAGGACGCTTTGGCCACCCCGTCTCATCCCACTCCATGCAATGCGCAGCCAGAGCAGGGTGGCACTTTGGCCCATCCCCGCTGCCCCAGGGCCCCTTGCAGCTCTGCATCCCCCTCCCCGGTGCCCTGCACCACCCCACTCCCACTCCAGGCTGCACTTCTGGTACCCCCAGTGCCCCGCATCCCAATTTTGCTCATCCCTAGTGCCCTGTGCCCATTCCACACATGCCCGGTGCCCCACACCCCAATTTTGCACCCCTCAGGCACACCCCTAACACCCCCAACCCCATTTGGGCACCCCTGCACCCCAAATGGGGGCACCCCCCATGAACCCCCATGGGCCACAACCCCATTCCGCGCAGCCAGCGCCCCGCACCCCAACTCCGCACGTCCCCACGCACCCCCGCGGCTTCCCACCCCACGACCCCGCACCCACCGCTTCACGTCCTCCCCCCCACACCCCCGCGGGACCCCTCGGGCAGCCCGGGGCCACCAGGGGTGCCCGGACCGCGGGGAAGCGCAAAGAACCGGGGCCGCCCCGGCGCTACCTCCTCCTCCTGCTGCTGCTGCTCCGCTCCGCGCCAGGCAGGACCGCGGCCGCCCCTCCCGCCGCCCCATTAATAGGAGAGCGGGGGACAGGACGCCGCACGCCCCGC
>VZSV01000008.1:12550352-12565318 GCA_013398735.1 Nothocercus julius
CCCGAGGCGTTGCGAGGCCGGAGCTCGCAGCTCTTCTTTATTTATTTTATTTATTTTTTTTAAATATATTGTGATTTACATTTTTATTTTGGGGTTGCCAGATTACACGCGTGTTTCTTGGAAGGAAAGCGTAATTGCTCCCCTGGGGGGTGGTACGGGGAAGTGGGGAGGGCATGAAGCCGTGCGGTTGCTATAAAGGCAGCAATTATGTAACGCGCACAACCCTTGCCATAATTTATAAGTTAAGCTGGCCCGGCTGTTCAATGCCCATCTGATCCGAATCAGGTAACTCTTGTGAGGCTCGGAAACCTCCCCTGCTGCAGCTTGAAGGGTTATTTCTGCTTTTGCTAAGCACTGAGTTAGGGGGTGTGGGAGGCCCTTCCCCACCAGGACCTGCTGCCACCCTGAGCACAACTGGCACCTGAGGCAGCAGCAGCCGCTCCCCGCTCTGGCTGATGTCAAAAAGCAGAGTTAAAAGATGCGACACCCTTGGGACATTTTAATGGGGCTTCCTGTAAGGAAGCCTGTCAATCCCTTGGTCCCATCTGGAGCCAAGGAGAGGGAGGTAGGGAAGCAGGATTCGATGCAGGGGAGCCCCCCGCCGCCGGCTGCGTTTTGGCTGTGTGGCTTTGGAGAGAGCCTGGAAGCGACTGCACGGGAGGGCAGAGAATTGCACAAATTGGCTTCCCTGAAACCTGGTTATGGCTTTTTCAGGTGCTTGGGCCATCTGTGCCCGCGCAGCAACACTGGTCCCGCTCCTGCCAGGGGGAAAGGCGGCCCTGGAAGGGGTGGGAGATGTCCTGGAACAACCATGGGATTCCCGACAGCCGCTGGCAAGGCGAAGCGCTAGGATGGGCATGTAATGCAGCCAAGAATTTCTTTGAAACGACTCCCCCCTGTGAGAACGTCCTGGTAAGCTCCTTTGCACTTAACTGGAGCAATTCCCGCGTGCCAGGCTTGCAGGGCAGCTGAGCGGGAATGTGGAGAGCTCTTAGCAGCGTGGGAGCAAGAAGAAGTGGAAACCGCTGCCGTTTTAACTGCTTCAGGCCCATCGCGCCCGTCGATGCTGGCCGGAGAAGCCACCAGGGCAGCAGCTCATCCCAGGGCAGGTAGGAATCCCTCGGGATTCCCGTGAGTCTGAGTGGCTTCTCCCAGGTTGCCTCATTGCAGTAGATCCTGGGAAGCATCGAGACTCCCGGGAAAGACAAGCGGACACAGGAAAGGCACGGATGGACAGATGGACACGACGGAGCGGCAGCGCTTCGCCCTGGGCCCAGCTGGGGGAGGCTATCGCACCTACTGCAAACCTAATCTCTGCTTATCACATATCTCCGATGACTTCCTATTAATACCAGAAACCAACTTTCTTCTCTTTTTCCTGTGCACAAGTTCCATTTTTCTGCTTCCTAAAATGATAAGCGGGGCAATAAGTATAATAGCTAGAGAGTTCACTCAGCTTCCCTGCCATCCGTCAGATCCATGGCATTTATGGCACTTTATGGCACTAACTGCTCCGAGTCCCTTCTTGCTCACCGGGCGTCACCAGTCCAAATTGCAGCTGCGTTTCCAGCTCCCTCGTAGGTTTGCTCTATTTGAGGAAACATCAAAAAGGCCCCACAATATTTCTCCCCAAATCCTCTTTGATATGGCCATCTTTTCATCAGGATTTTTTTATTGTTATTATTATTGTTTCATCAGGACTTAATTTTCCTGGTAACTCTCACCAAGAAAATGGAAAACAGGGCCCAGTAGCAGAACAGGCATGTCCATCCATCCTTGCACTCCCAAGAGTAATGCAGCAAATCAAAAACAGCAATTCTCCTGCTTTTAATCAATCCCCCCTTTAGTGCAAGCTTCTGGGGTCATATATGGCATTGTCACACTCGGAGAGTCCAGTATCCAGAAAATTTTATTAGCGGAGTTCCTAGAAGTGCTTTAAAGCTCCCTTTTTTCTCAGAAGGCATTGCAGAACAGAGGTTTTGAAGAAGCCAAACAAGGTAGTTATGGTAAAAGACGAAGCTTGCATGCCAGGCTTAAATGTTCCAGATGCAGAGCTGGCAAAGGCCTCTGTCCTTGGACACAGAGATATGGGTAGAAAATGAAGCAAATAAAGAACTGCTTTGGTCTGCTTTGGGAGAAAAGGACCTCAGAAGGGTCTTAGTGCAGGGCCAGTCTCTTCTGCACAGAAGAAATTGGGCTGAGAAAGCACCACAGGGTGCCCGAGGAGGTGGCGCATGGGGACGTGATGCATAGCCTAAAAACAAGAGACCTGGTAGCAACCTTCTGGTGTTAAAATGGAGTCGTTGCAGATGCTGTTAAATGGGCTGAGCGGGGTGGAGAAATCGGCTGCTTTTACAGCCAGGGACATTCAGGTTGGGCAGCAGGGGAAAACCGAAGCTGGTCCGGCTCTAAGGATGGAGGTGCTGGAGCAGGGCAGTCTCCAGAGCCTCTGGATTTTCCCCCCCGGGGGGTTTTGCAAAAACGCCAGACAAAGATCTGTCGAGAATTGTCTGGAGCAGGAAAGTCCAAATGCGCTTGCGGAGGACTTGGGAGCGGGATGTGAGAGGGATGTGGAGCAGCAGGACACAGAATTTTTCCCAAGGATCCCAAGGCGCCGGCAGCATGCACGACACGGATGTGTTGTACCGAGAGAGGCAACGTTTCTGCAGACCATCCGCACCCCCAGCTCAGCAGAGACTCTGCAAACTCGTGTCATGGGTGGCGCAGGTGCCTCCGCTAGGTAGGAGCGAGACCTTGTCAGCTGCAACAGGCCTGTGCAGCTGCAAAATAACGAAGAATGAGGCACCAGCGCCCCAGCTATGTGCCCGGCCGAGGAGGCTCTCACACCCAGAGTAACAACATTCTGCACCCAAAGCAACGACGTGACGTTTTGCACCCAAAGCCACAATGTTTTCTCCCAAAGCCATGAGGTTTTGCACCCAAAGCAACAATGGGTTTGCAGGAGCGCAATGCCGGGCTGGAATTCCCAACGTGGGCAGGTCGGCTCTTGCCCGCTGGCAGGTTTGTTTGTGGAGCCGCCTCCCGCTTGCATCCGGCAGGGCCCATATCCCTGCCCGGGAGGCAAAGGGCACCCGGGGCTGCAGTCCCTGCATCCCGCTGGCCAGGGACCAGCTGGCACCGGCCCGCGATCCGGAGGTGGCTTGGAAGTGGAAGATGGTCTGTAGGAAACGCTTCCCGCTGCTGCATCCTAAGCAAGGATGGAGGGTACGGAGCAGGTCTGCCACAGTCACATCCTGCTCAGCTCCTGCATCCTGCAGGGCTCCCGTATCCCACAGGGACCAGACCGGCAGTGGCCCTGGGGCCCGCCGAGGTGTAACAGGAGAAAGTCCGAGCTCGAGGATTGCATCAGACCTCCTGTCCCTGCAGCCAGGGAAAGTCAGCTAGGCTGGAGGGGATTTCTGCTGGGAATGCTGGGGCTTCCCTAATCCCCCTGCCTGGCGGGCCAGGGACTCGCCGTGCACTTGCTGCTTGGAAAAGCCAGCGTCGGGGCTGGATGCTCCTGGCTGGAACAGCAAGGGGGGACCCGCACCGCTCACTGCCGCCGCTGCCGCGCGCTTCCAGCGGAAGCCGGGGAAGGAGGTGGTCACGGGGCGCTTCCTGTGCTCCGCGGGCTGGGAGGGCTGGGGACCTGCTGGATGCATCCCCTGGCCCTGGCGCTGCCTGCATCAGCCCAGGGCCCTTCCCCAAAGAGCCCTGCGATGGATCTTCCCCGTTCCCAACTCCAGGGGTCTTGTTTGAGACCCCAGTCTGGTGGAGAGTGGGTGAAAAGGTGGCCCGGGGGTGAGTTTGCCTGCAGCATCCCGCAGGTCCAGGAGGACTGGCCTGATTTTGGGCAGCTTTAGCCAACAAGAAATTGTCCTTTCTGGCCGCCCACTCAACCCAGTGTTCTTATCTGTTGCGCTTCCGTATTTCTGCCTTTTGGGATGATAACTGGGCTAAATCGGGAAATCTGACCTCTCCTTTGCTTTTCCATCAGCCCCAGCTCATGTGCCTCCGGGAGCAGCTCCTGATACCCCAAATCCAACCCAACGCAGGCTGGGAAAGTAGCCCCAAGCCTGCAGCAAGGATGAGCTCCATTTTCCCAAAGCAAGTATGTATTTGCTCCCAGGGATGTGCACCGGATCAGGGTGGCAGCGGGTCACAGCTCCCACGTGTCCCACCACCCGGCATCCAGCCAGCAACCCGGTCTGCCGACCTTGTCCATGGGAGGCACTTTGAGCAGAAGGCAGAGCCTGCAAAGTCCAGGCGAGCCGGTAAAGGCCGGCGCTCGGAAGCTCCTGGAAGCGCTCGGCCGCAGGGGTTCACACTCCAGCAGGGTCCGGCCCTTGCAACTCACATGGAAACTCTTGCAAAACGCACCGTGCTGCTTGGAGAAACCAAAAGGCAAAGCAAAGCCCCAAGAAAAGGGAAGAGCTGGTGGCGTTTGCGGAGACCGCCCCCGATTTGGGGGGAATCACGCCAGCTGAGCAGCGCCGGGGGGCACCGCATCCCACCGGCGTGTGGGAAGGCGCGGGATCGCACCATGGCATGGGGAAGCCCCGCGGGAAGCGCCAGCACGTGGTTTGCAGTGCTCGGAGCCGGTGCTCCGTGGGCGTCCATGTCCCCGCTGCCCCGGGAACATGCTGGATTTCGGCACCGGGTCACATGCGGCAGCACTGGGGAAAAGAGGTCAGAAACCCCCTTGGACACTATGGCCGCTCGCATAAATCCTGATGTCCCGCTTAAGTCTGGAAGCGAGAGCGGAATTTCTTCATTACCGCTTGCTCCTTGCTGGCAGGTGCATCTAAAACACGGGGGTTTCTCGCAAATGAAGCCGTGTTGAACGCTGGGGAAAATAAGAGCACTGGGTTCAATCTTCATCTAGGAGGAAGGAAATGACATGAAGGTCCTGGCTGGCATTTCCCGCTTCCCAAGGCACGGAGCCTGGAGCAGAAGCAGCTTGGGGATGAGCCAGGTGGGACATGTCCGAGTGGTCCAGGTGCCCCTTTGTGCCAGGGATATCTGCCAGCATCTCCCATCGGCTGCAAGGCTCGGGCTGGGAAATGCCCTCTGTGCCAGGAGCAACCCATTCCCCGGAGAAGATGCGGCTGAGGTAGCTCCGAAGGCAACCGGGCAGGAGCTGCTTTGTGCTGGACCATGGCACCCAGGCACCCACCCTCGGCACCGGGCCCCGTTCCCAAAATGGGAAGTGCTGCCAGGAACAGGCAGCTCCTGGCAAGGCAGGGGTCCTCTTAACCTGCACCAGAGGGATGGGATGGGATGGGATGGGATGGGATGGGATGGGATGGGATGGGATGGGATGGGATGGGATGGGAGGAGTGGGGTGCTGCACCCTTCCTGCACCCCAGCACTATTCCCATGGGAAGCAGCTGCTAAATCCCACCCAAAGCAAGCATCATCATCACAGGAGCATATCCTTGCATGAAGCCAGCCGGGAAGCAGACAGGGATGAGCAAGGGGGAGGCTCCAGGAGCCCCATGCAGGCAGCAGATGGGAGCTGTAGGGAGACCCGTGTGGCTGGGACTGTGTCCGAGTGGAGCTGCTGGGCTGGGAGCCTCCGGCCGCCTCCCGGACTTCCTCTGCGTCCGCGTGACGGGGCCGCGCTCTCGCCTTCCTGATTTCTCAGAAGCCAAGAGCCGAGCTGCACCAGAGCTATTCCTCCATCGGAGTCTTGGCCCCGGCCGGTCCCCCTGCCGGAACTCCGGCTTCCCGCCGGGAATGGGGCAGGAGCCACAAGAGCTTCCCACCTCCATCGCATCGGGAGGGATGCTGCTCTGCTGTCCTTGGAAGAGCAGAGTTTGGGCATCTTCTAAGAAGCCGGTTAAAGGCAATGGCCCAAATTAGCAAGGGAAGAGGAAAACAGGGGGATTCTCCCAAGCCTTGGCCACACACACACTATATTTATCCTCATGGCCATTCCAGGAGGCACCGGTTCTGACTCCTCGGAGCAAATGGACCATCTCAGCCTGCAGGTCCAGCCCTGACCCAAGGTTAATTCCCAACCTCATCCAGGGGGATATATCCCCACCCAGATACCCCAGTGCGCTCAGCCCTGTGGGGCACAAGCTTCTCCTGGACGCTGAGTTCACCCGGATTGCGAAATCCCAGGCATAAACGGCCAGGCAAAAAATAGAGCTCGCCTTCCTTCCGGCAGCCGGGCGCTCGCTTTTTCCCTCCTGGCTCAGCCGATTTGCCGCGAGCACTGAGAAACGAGAGGAGGGGAAGGAATAACACCCGAAAGCCCCCGTGCCTGCTGAGGCAGGGCTTTCTTGTAAAGCTTCTCCTTCCGCTCAGCCGGAGCGTGAGCCAGCAGAATGGCATGGATGACTTCTCCCCAAGGCGCTGGAAAACCCACCTGGAAAAACACCTCAATCCTCACTTTCCATGAAAATTCGTTTAATAATTATTCTGTTTCATCTTTTCAAGAAAAGCGCTGGGAAGATTTAGACAATTTTGGTATTTTCTCCTCCAAGCAGTGAGGAAGTGCATCCTTGCTGAGCCCTTCCTTATCACTCTGCCAAGGAAGCGCAGATCACTTGCAGATCTTGGCTGGCCATGTCTGAGGCTGATAAGCTGAGATACGTCCTGCCCTGCCAGAAGCAGAGAGATGCGGCAGCAAGAGGCTGTGGAGAAAGGCAAAAAACACCCCATTCCTCTGCTTCTCCCTGAGGGAGCCACAGGTGAAATCACTGCTGTGCCCTGGCTGCTTCCCGAGGCAGGAGAATGCTTGGAGGCACTTCCTCCCCAAACTCTTAATTCCCCCTATATCCCACTGTTGCCCGCTGGCCGAGGCCCCATTCCTTCAGGAAAGCCTTGCTTCATCGAGCTTTCCTGCTCCCCACTAATATGAGAGCCTTTTCATCACATTTTGTTTTTTTTCCCCTGTCTCCAAGCTGAACGGGGTGGAAAATCCTGCCAGGTGGGGCTGGAAGAGCCAAGCACCAAAGGTTGCACCAGCCTCATCCATCTCTTCCCGAGTATCCCTGTGGGAAAGCCTCAGGTGCCAGGGAAAGAGGGAGGGAAGGGGAACATGCCAAGGGGCTCCATCTCTATCCACCCCCCAAGTGGCTGCAAAGGGATGGGACAGGACAGGAGTTCCTGGGAGCATCCGCGGAAGGAGGTGGATGAGGCTGGAGCTCGGCGCCGGGAGGAGGATGCTGCAAAGCGGGCCGAGCCCTCTGCACCTTTCAGCCCGAACGGGGACCGAGAGGGACCGGGCGGGTGCCGGGGGACACGGGCCGGGCTGGCGGTGCCGGCGCGGGGCCGCCGCGTTGCTCAAGCGCCGGGCGGGCGCAGTTCCCCCCGCGGTGTTGTAAGCGCCGGGCGGTTTGGCCCCGCGCGGCCCCGCCGCTCCAGCTGCCCCGCCGGCCGTTTCTGGGCCTGGCTTTTGTGTCCCCCGCTCCTTCCTGCGCCTTCCTCCCCCCGCCGCGTTGCTCAACGCGGCTGCTCCGCCAGGACGAGCTCCGCGGTTATTTCGGCTGCTTTCTTTGGGAGGGAGCAGCAACAGGGCGGGTCCGGACAGCTCCTTTGCAGCCCAGATGTGACCAAGGGACCAAAGCGGCGCCGGCGGGGGGGACATTTTTCCTCCTGTTGTGACAAACGCCCCAGGCAGTCGGAGCACCAACGTGCCCGTCCCCGCTGCATCCGCCCCATTGGGGCTGGCATCACTACTCTCCTCCTCGAGGGATGGGGATGGATGCGGGATCCGCCGCCATCCGAGCCCCCCCAGCACCCCTGGGTGCCCGCCGGGCGCTGCCAGCGCTCTGCGCCCGCCGTGCGCGGGGCGGCGATGCCCTCTCGTGGCCCCCGCGCCGCCAGCACCGGCCTCCCTGCCCGGCCTTCGGGATCCCGCGGCCATTCCCGGTGCTCCCGTGGGGAAGGGAGCATCACCCTTCTGCTGGGAGCAGCACCCTCGAGGGGCTAAAACAGGGGGCAATGGGGCAAGCTGCAGCAAGGGAAATCTGTGCATCAGAATAAAGGGCATTGCTGCTGCCAGGCAGTTTGCAGCTCCAGTCTAGGCATTTCTCTCCTCCCAGGGCTCCGAGAAGTTCCTTGCAGGAGATTGTTGGGTCCCTGGGGACATCCCCTGGCCAGGGCCAGCGCTGCTGCTTGCTGCATGGGGCTGCCCTGCACTTGCAGTCGGAATGGGGCTTTTCTGGGTTTTCCAAGGCCCCCAAGCGGGAGCCGCCCAAAGACACAGAATTTGCTGCAGGGTGTGAGGGGAAGGAGAAGGGAGGGCACTCTCCTCCCTGGCACTGTCTGTAGATCCCCAGGCACGGATATCCAGGGCTGAAGCACCACCCAGAGCAAACGCGCAGGAGGCAGAGCAAGAACCACCTCTCTCCACTAGCACATCCCACTGCCGAGGGCATCCTCCCTCCTTCCACCTGTGCCTGACAGAAACATCCTGCCGGGAGCTGCATTCCCCAGACAGATCCATCTTGAAGGGCACATGGGGCCCACCGGAGCACAAGGAGCCCATGAGGGCTCTGGGGAACGTGGGCTCCAAGGCGGGAGCAGAGGCCAGCCCGTGGCTTTGCTTTGCCTTCCTCCAGCAACTGCCTCCTCCTAACTTGTTTCCAAGGTTGCCTCCACCAGCTGGGAATGAACGGGCATTATAAAGGCATTATAAATAGCAGCAGCTATTTATACTGCTTTTCTGGCTGTGGGAGGAACCTCCACCTATGCAAAATCTGTGCCCTGCCCTGCTCCTGGCTACAGAAAGGAGAGGGCTGCAAACTGCTTTTGTGCACCTGGAGCACCATGTACCTGAGCACAGGGATGCTAAACCAGCATCCGACATCCCTGCCCTGCAGCGGCCGCACACTGGAGCCTGGGGTCTCCTGCCCAGGCTGCCATCAGGGAACAGAGGACACGAGATGGAGGGAGGGAGAAGTTCCTTGTTCACAACACCTGGGGTGCAAACACCTGGATTTGGTGAGCAGCTCTGCAGCCGGCACAGCAGTATTTTAGCTAGGGTTGCAGAAAGCCCCTGCAACAAGTGCAGCGATCTGCAAGGACACACACCGCATGCAGCAAAGCTGGGGAGCAGCGCTCGGGGTCATTGCACACCCCAAGGTGGGACGAAGAGAGCAGCCTTCCAGTGAGGAATCCCACTGCAGAAACCCTGAGAGCTCCAGGGTCTAATTTTAACCTGCACAACACATGTAGGAGTGGTTATTTAAGGACACAAACAGAAATCAATCCCCTCTGCCAGCTCCAACACTCTGCAGAGCAACAACCATCAGTAAGTTATGCCCAGCATGGAGGTATCATGGATGTGATGAGGAAATGAGAAGAAATCCCTTCCTTAAATGCTCAGAGTCTCAAAGGAGAAGGAAAAAGGGAAGATGCCGTCTCACTTCATGGCTATTAGCTTGTCAGAGACAAGAGCTGTACAGAGATGGAGCAAAAAAACATCTCCAGGAGGGAAAGCCCTGTGCATCCCTGTTGCAGCAGCAAGGTGAAGTTATCTCTAATTCCAAGGAATCCAGATGTCCTGGAGCACAAGCCACAAAGTTTCTCATCATTTCCACTCTACTACTAACATAATTCGGCCAGCCCACCCGCAGTCCTCTTCATAACATCCTTCTTGGCACACTGGAGAAATACTTTACGCAAAGGATTTCAGGAGCGGGAAGAGGAGTTCATCACTTAAATCCCACTGAATCATCTCACCTTTGAAATCCTCCCCCAGAAATCCCTGTAATGACCTGGAAAGGCTGGGCAGTCCCACCACAGCAGAGCTGTGACTAAGTGACTAAAGACTGAAGACTCCCCAGGCTTTCTGCCCTGGCGGCTAAATACGCACAAATGGACTTAAAACCATGGCCATCCAGGAAACAGGAATACCAAACTGAACATGAAGCTGATTTATCTTAAAGAAAAAAAAAAAAAAAAAAAAAGGTAGTTCTGATCTTTGGATCTTTGGAGGTCTGATAGAATGGCAAACCAGAGGCCTGCAGTTTGCCCATGGAAAGACCAGGACACACAGCAGAGCTGGGGAGCGATCCTGAAGGGAAAAATACAGCAGCAACTGCCAGAGCACAGAGAATGGAAGCACCATCCTTCTAAGTTCAAGCACTGATAATCATTAAGCCACTTCAGACTGTTGTGAGCCAGACCTCGCTCACACCGTTAACATTTACTAAGAGGAGATGCAAGGTGTTCCCGCTACCCGTGGCTTTCCTTCCCTTCCCGCGGCCAGAGTTAACTCCACACATTTGCTCAAATTAGAGGAGAGGCAACAAAGCCCTGGGGTTTCATCCAAGCCCATTCTTGCCTGAGCTAGAGCTATTAACTCTCTCCTCCTCCCTCCAGGCAACGCTGCAGCTGAACAACATGGGAATATTCTGCAGACCTCACTGGAACATTCCCGTGTCGTTCAGCTGGAAGCGGGAGCTGAGAGGAACCGGGATTTTGAGCCAAGTTCCCTCTACAAAAAGGACAGAGCAGCATTTATCCCCATCGAGTAAATAACCAAAGCAGCTCGATTCATACCACTGCCTTTTGGAGCACTGACGTGCTATTTTCGGAATCAAGTTATGGGACACTGAGCCTCCCCAGGAGTCAGAATCTGCTTACCTTAAATGCAGTTCAGATCCCTGCACAGTGCAAGACTTCAGGCTGTGCCCCAGAAACACTAAACACATTTTTTCCCCCTCAGGCAGAGTTTCTGCTAAGAACATAGCACCACAGTAGCAGCGTATCTAGGCTGAAGGCTCAGCACTACTCACTGTAGAGCCAGGTGACATTTTGCAGCTTCAGTTCCAGGGTAATAAATGCAAGATCAAATACTGAAACTTTTCAAGCTAACTTTAATCTTGTTTTTCTCCTGAGAAACACAAGTGTTTCATTCACTTTAACTCATTAATGCTGTTCATATATTAACTATGGTAAGACCTTTTTGGGGGAGAAAAAAAAAAAAAAAAAAGACAGAAAAAAAACACTCTTCAGCAAAACTGCACCACAACTTACAATCACAACAAAAGCATTTGAAGACCAAAAGCAAACTTTCAAGTTAACCAGACATTTATTAGCATCTATTTAGGTGGAGGTTGTTCCAGTACATAAGCAACGAGGTCACACACAGGTGATGGAATCATTTCATATTCAAGCAGAGCAGGTTCCACTGAGTTGCTTCACTTCTTCCACTCGTTCTTCTCAAAATCCCACTGGGAAGAGATGCCCTCAACGGGATTCATTCGCATGTCCAACATTCTCTTCGTCTGCATCGCCAACCACTCGTCGGAGAAGGTGTGCGGGATAGGGCCATACACTGCAATTCAAAAGCAGGTGGAATTACAAGCAGGTGGAATTCAAGACGAACAAGCTGGGAACAGATGTACAAGTTTTGCTAACTAAAGACAAACATTTTGCTAAGGGAAGCAATTAGTGTCGATCACACACACGCCAGCACCTGCTCCAACTCAGGCTCCCTAAATCTGATTCCGAGGTGCTGAGCTTGGACCAGCTGGACTCCTCCATTGAGGCTCCAACAGTTCCCTTAATCAGTAAAAAACAGGTACAAAGACAACAGCTTCTCCCAACCTTTACTGTGAGCAGGTGGAGGCTCAAGATGGAGAGCAGCTCATTTAACTGCACGTGCTGCCTCACAGCAACTGCAGGGCTTGCTCCAGGTAGGATCTTTTCCTGGGCAGGAAGCCAGACATGGCAAAACCCCAAACTTTTACTACCAGGAAGGCAATGAGCTTTTGTGATACCAGATTTCACAGAGGTGTAATCATGAGGATATCACTACTTTTTCACCTCCCTTTCCTCTCTTCCTTCAGACCTCTGTCCACCAACATCACATTTCTACAGTCAATTTCCTGACTATTTAAGCTATGCCTCTGCTTATATCCATTAAGCCACAATTGCAGAATTGAGTTTTAGGAGGACAGCAAAGAGCAGTTGCCAAGTTGTTACCTGTACGGCTGTTCTAGGCAAAATTCAGGTTTCCCAAACAGCTTGCAGAGGATTTTCAAGTTTTGCATTCAATATTAACTGATAACTCTCTCAAACTAAAGAGTTGTCATTGTATGTTATTTACTTACTATACATTTTCTGCCAAACAAGGAAGAGCCCAGTTAAGCCAAGAAAGAAGAACACTCCTCCAAGGACGGTCTTCCATTCATTTGAGCCTCTGTTCATTTCTGCATAGCTCTCATTGAACTTGATACGATATACTGGGTGGGAGAGAAGAGAAAACATTAAACCACTTATTTTTTTTTTTCTACAATATGCAGGCAACGAGATACTCTCCAGAGGGAGAAGACCGAAGCCTAAGGCAGTCTGAAAAGGAAGGAGGCAAAAATAACTCTCAATTCAGCCAGCCTCTCCCATGCCAGTAGCAAGACACTTGTGCCAAAGCAAACAAGTTGTGTTTCACCAACCCCTTCTGAGTAAAGTCAGAGTTAGTGTCTACTTTATACAGCAAGTATGACTGTAAAGTTGGCTAAAGCCACATATTAGGCCTGGCAGAAACAGAAATGGAGTTTTCCTTCCTTCCCCGCAACTCCCAGTACAGCTACTTGCCATAAATCTCACTTATATGAATCATTTCAACCAGAATGCTTTTATCTAAGAAGGCTGCTGTCGGCTCTGCCAGTAAGGGCCACATCTCAGCACTGTATTTGGAGAGAGCTCATGAATATCCAAGGACTTCCAGAGACACAGCCCGACCCCTCTCACTTTGATGTGGGTGGACACGACACCGCTCAGAGATGCCACCCAACACCGCATCTCTTGCGCTGCACAATGACAGCCAGAAATGATGATGCAGTTTCACTTGCAAGTCAAGACATCAGCTTTTTTTAAGAAATTCCTGAACTTGACCAATTACTAGCTAAATTCGTTACGTCAAGTCTACCACATGATGTGAGGCACATAACAGATACGAAGGCAGGTCTGTGAGATTCTGAAATAGCACCAAGAATCCCAGCTACAGAAGATGACTCTGCTCTCCATTTGAGCAAACACAAGGAGCTGCATCACATTTAATTGGCTCAAGTCTCTTCCTGCAGATCCATTTAAAAAAGCAGAGCTTAAAAGCAGCCTGGAGCAGCCCTGATGCCTTCAATGGCTGTCTTTTTACTAAAAGTCATGAGGAAGGCACCTGTAACAGATCAGGGAGCATCACTGCCAGCTGTAAGGTTTATTTAAAGCCCCCACTACTTACATTCAACTTTCTCATCGACAGACAGAGCAGTCCACGATGCCTTTTCCTTTTCTTTCAGAGCCTTCTGCTGAGCAGAGAGGTCCCTCACAAAGGCCACTTCAGGCAGGGGGATATCCCGGCGATCACAGTACGCTGGAAGGCTGAAGTCCTCAGCTTTCACCACACCAGCTGCATACGGAAATGGAAGAGACACTGACTCGAGTTTCTGACTCCTACAAAAACATCTCCTAATGGTTACTATAGAAAAAAAATACATATAGACAGGTAATCTGAGAAGGGGAATGATAGTTAAGGAGGCCAAAAGTGAAAAAGAGTCCCAGATGACACTAAGATCCCATCTATCCCATTAGTCTCATCCATGTTTATAACAGGGAAAAAGAGAAAAGAAACAGTTCTCAAAATGAGTGCTATTTTAAGAGTATAATAGCAGAGGATTTACATGAAAAGTGATACCTGAAGTGATGACTTTAAACTCTAAGACACCTCTGTTTCCAAGAGTCACCCTGATTATCTAGAAACTCTACACACTTTTCCAAGCTAGTTCTGCCAGGATCCTGCTCTTGCAACACTCCAAGCGCCGTTATCCCTGCCGGCACCTCGGCAATGCCCTCTGCCGGCAAGGAAGCCGATTGGATTGGACGCATCTCCCCGCCAGGCCTGGAAATCAGGCTCACCAACCATTGGCCTGCCCTGCTCCTAGCCATGCAAAACCCTTCCTAGCTGAAAGTTGCAGAAGAAACACTCAGCTGTGCTGGGTCTGCAGGCACCACAGCTAGAGCACTTGGAAAGACATTCCCAAGGGAGCACGTGCTGCATTTGCCAAGGGAAAGATGCAGGGAGGTTCAATAATCCTGCACTTATTTAAATTCTGTGGTCAAACTTCACGTTATTTGTCTACTAAGGTTGTAACACATCAGATTCTTATGTAAAAACATTAGCGACCTAATAGTTCTTCTCACTGCAATTCCCTCCCATGCTGTATTTCTAAACAAACTCGTTACAGCATCTTTGACTTATTCACTTGATACCAAGAAACATCTTGAATTTAGCAAAGATTCCTGATCATGTTTAGAGCTCCTAACAGCAGCACTCTGTGCTCTGTAAAGCTCTTATCAACTCTAAACCACATCGACTCTACGGATAGAGCAGACGCTACCTACCCTGCCCATGTCCTCTCATGCAGATGGAAGTGGAAATGGCTCTTCTGCCAACGAGGCCAAATGCCCTTGAAGCCAACATCCTGCAGGGAAAACACAGGTAAATCATTGCCGGGGGGGGGGCAATCAGAATCGCCCGTTAAGTCTAAGAAACGCCACTTTCTGCTCATTTGGATATAGGAATGCCTCTCTGAGGGCATCCTCACACACCTCCCACATTCCCACAGTTGCTCCACAATTCCAGTTCCCGGGAAGATCCTTCCCTGCCCTTTTCCCTCACACACAGCCCTGGGAGTCCCCACGTCCCATGAACGGCAACTGCAGCGGCTGTGCTAACGGCTTCTCCGACACGTCTGCACTGCCCTGCAACGGCAACTCTGCTTTGCCATCTGCTTTCTGCAGGAACCTCATCTCTAATAATATATTTAGCTCGCGTTTATATTACAAACAATATATAAAAATACGCGGTTTTGGATATATAACGTGTTTTTAAACCCCGCTGCCAGCGCGAGGCCTACGGGCCTACGGGCCCTGGGACGGCGTGACCTTGAGCCAGGCGGGCCCCGCAGCCCCAGGCCGGGCCCCGCCGCGGCTCCCGGGCCCCGCCA
>VZSV01000008.1:12616391-12628806 GCA_013398735.1 Nothocercus julius
TACAACCTCTTCCGCCTCCTCCCCTGCCCTGCTGTTAAATATTGCTTTTTTAATTTCAGGTCGGTGGATTATTATTATGTCTTTTTTTCTTTTTTTTTTCCTTCTCCCTTCCTAACCTACATCTGTCAGGATCGGCGCTGCGGGTGTTTCTGGGCCGTCCCCTGAGTCATCGCGGCGCCTGCTCCCCCCGCCGACGCGCCGGGCGCCTCCGGCAGCTCCGCTCGCTGCAGCGGCCCCCGGGAGGCTGCCCGGCCGTGCAGCGGGGCAGGGCCTTGCAGCCCCCGCCCCAACTTTAGCATCACTCAGGCCCCCGTTTCGCTGCGTCAATCCCCCCAAATCGCTGCTTGCAGACGTGTGGAATGGCCGGGTTTTGCGGTGCTGCAAAGCTCAGGAGCAATTAACAGGGGTGCCCTCCCCCCCCCCGCCATGGCATGAGCCGTACAAATTAATTTGCAAACACGCCATTGCACAATAGCCGTGCGGGCAATAAACCCCTAATTACAGGGCAGCGGCGGAGCGGGCCGGCGGCGAGGGACGCGGCCACCGCGCTCCGGATCCGGCCTTGGCACCCGCTCCCTGCTGCGAAGACCAGGACCTGCATCCCGGACTGATTCCCGCGTCACCAGCGGGAGAAACCGAGGCACAGGGGGGTCCCTTGTGCAAGAGCCGTGGCTGCCGGGTTGAGAAACCCCCCAGCCCCTTTGCGACATCGGCCCAACCGAATTATCCGTCGCCGCTCGTCCCCGGCGCTGGGCGCGATTGCAGGGCGGGCTGCGGCCGCCCGCGCTCCCCACTCGCCGGGCGCGCTCGCCCGCCCGCGGGCGCGCGCTCTGCTGCACCCTGCTTCGCCCCTCGTTAGCGGGAGCCTGACGAGCCTGACCCACTTCCCGGAGCGCCGGAGGATTAATTGGTTGCTGTTTGCGCGGGCGCGCGGCGCTGCCGGGAGCTGGGGCAGGTGCCAGGCGGCATTAGCAAAGCATGAAGGAGCAGCTCGCGGGGCCGGCTCGGCGGGCGCCCACGCGGCACCGCCTGCAACGCGGCCCCTCCAGCCCCCGCGCAGCCGCCTGGGGGGCTGCGCTGGGGCTGCGAGGGCAAGGAGGGGGAGCTGGCACAGCCCGGCCGGCTGCTGGTGGCGGTGCCCTTGTCACTTGTCCCCTGCTTGCTCGCTGGTGCCACCGCGGCTGGAGCAGACGTGCAGCGAGCGGTGCATTGAGTCATGCACCAAGTCCTGCACCAAGCCGTGCACGGAGGCGTGCACCGCATGTCCTGCAAGCTGCCCGGGGGGCAGGCTGCTGGCAGCAACGACGTGGCCTTGCATTGTCCCCTCCTTCCTTGATGGCGCCACCATGGCAGGAGCAGCCATGCAGTGAGCGGTGCATCGAGCCATGCACCAAGTCCTGCACCGAACCTTGCACCGAATGTCCTGCAGCCTGCCAGGCGGACAAGCTGGCAGCAATGATGTGGCCTTGCATCGTCCCCTCCCTCCTCAGCAGTGCCACCAAGGCAGGAGCAGCCATGCAGCGAGCCATGCACCAAGTCCTGCACCGACTAGTGGGTGCATCGAGCCACGCATCAAACATCCTGCAACCTGCGAGGCGGACAAGCTGCCAGCAGCAATGACGTGTCCTGGCATCGTCCCCTCCTTCCCCAGCGGTGCCACCCGGGCAGCAGCAGCGGTGCCCCCGTGCTCTGCACGTCCCGCAAGCTCCATGCGCGCCGCGTCTTTGCGCCCGCTGCCCGGAGCCCCTTCGGGCTCCCTGGCCTCCACGCGGTATTTACGGCTCCGTAACCGGCACAGCCTGTTCCCGGCGCCGGGTAAATAAGGAGCTTTGGCGCCAGCCGGAGCCGGGCGCGCGCCCCAAAGCCCCCGTGCAACCTTTGCACGCGCCGGGAGAGCCGGCGCCGCGGCCGAACACGCGGAGAGGAACCAGCAGCCGCCGCTCGCAGTAAATAAGCGGCTCAGCAATGATTTCCTGCTCTTGTTGACCTTTGACTATGCAGAATAAAGACATAAATCCATATTTTAAACCCATCTGAGCGCCAGCCAGGCCCACAAAGCCATTTACAGCCTCCGATTTGGACGGGGTAGTGAGCAGGAAAGCGATGGTTTCTTGAGGTGACATTCCCCAGGAGGGAAATGAAGTGTTTTATTTGCAGATATATAGGGCACGGTCGCTCCTCCGCTTCCCCTTCCCTCCGCCCTCCGCTCATAAATAAAACATACGGCCGCCTAACTGGCTAATTACGGGAGGATGGCAAAACCCGCCAGTCGCTGGGAAAAAAAAAAAAAAAAGAAATCAGCTTTTTAATCACCCGACTTTCCCCTCCATCAAACTTAAGGAGCAAACGCAGCCGGCAGGGCGAGATCGGGGACCGGCTCCTTCCCGATCTTCCTGGATCCCCCAGCCTGGCTCCAGCTCCCCTTCCTGCCCGGAAAAATGTCCCACAGGCACAAATCCCTCCTGCCGATCCGTTGCCCGCTGCAGTGCGCCGTGGAGATTCCCGGGTGGCTCGTAGGCCCTGGCGTGGGGTTGTGCACCCCAAGCCGCCCTGTCCCCCCTCGGGGCAGCTCTGGGGCTCGAGGAGGGGCTTCAAACCTCTCTTTTTTTTCTTTCTATTTTTCCCCCTGGACAGAGCTGAGCGGCTGCGGGAAAGGATGTCTTTGAAAAGTCTAATTGTTCCTTACACATTAGCTACATTAATGAGGTCTCTGATCAAGCGGCCGGCTCTCCGGCAAGGAGGCTTCAAGTAGCAATTTTCCATTTGTGTTTCAAATTTTAATGAATGTTCCTGTCTCCGGCTGCGATGCGCGGTGATAATCCGCGCGGCTCGGGTCAGCGCGGGAGCAGGGGCTGCCGCGCGGGAGGGCTTTTACAAGGGTTTGATTTCTTTGGGGAATAGTTCATACAAAAAATGGTAATGGCAGAAGACAGTCTCCATTTCCCATTGGCTGCCGGAGCCCAAGAGCTACAAATCAGAGGGTTATTATTTCTTTCCGATGTCCCTAACGTATCCTATATCTTTAGCAGGAGAGTAAAGTTCAGCCCTGATAAGATTGCAGTGCCGGGTGAGATACGCTCCCCCGCTGCATTTCCTCTTCTCCTGCCTTTCTTTTTATTTTTCTCTTATTTTTCTTGTTTTATTTTCCCCCTCTTCCCTCTCCGCTCCCGTCGTTCCCGCTGGCCATCCCTGGGGTGTCGGGGCGGATGCCGCCGGCGCGGGAGGTGGGGGCAGCCGGATCTGGACCCCACCCCGGCCAGGACGGCGTGTTTATAACCTTGTTTTGGCATGCCTGCCATTAACTTAATTTACCATCCGGATTGCCGCTACTTAATTAAATAGATGAACTCATTTCACATTTGCAAGTCTTAATTCATCCTGGACAAAATTGGCCGCGCTCGCTCGGCGCTAGCAGCTCCCCGGAACGAACGAGCCTCCTTTCGGAGCTAACTGCTCGTGCAGGTTAAGAGCTAATTAGCAGCCGGGTTGGGTGTTAACTTCCTTATTTATCACCCGCCTTCCAATGCCAAGGGGGCGCGGGTTGGCGCTTCCCCATTCCCGCAGGATAGGCCGGAGGTATCCTGGGATGTCCCGCGTGCTGCATCCTGGTGTGTTCAGGGGGAGAGAGGCGGAGAGCCAGGCCAGAGTTCACAATCCAGCGGCTCAACAGGCATCCCAGTGCTGCTCCCATGGCGCAGCCGGGCAGGACGCCGGCTCTGGGAATGCTCACAGGATTTGCCTACCAAATCCCACCCTGCTTGCCCGGAGCGGCTGGAAGGAGCAGGGCGGCCGCAGGTGGAGGCAGGAAAGCGCTTGTGCAATTCCCGCCCGCGGCGCCGTCCCGGTGCGCTCTGATGCAAGCCCGGCCGGCTGTTACGCGGGCGTTCGGTGCTGACGGCGGGTGGGATTTGCTTCCCCCTGGAATTGCCTGGCTGGAGCCACAGCTGCTCCTCTGCCCTGGTGCATCCCATCTTCGTGCATCCCGCCCTAGTGCATCCCACCCTGGTGCATCCCACCCCAGCACATCCCACCCCGGCGCATCCCACTCCAGTGCATCCTGCCCCAGTGCATCCCACTCCAGTGCATCCCCCACAGCAGGGAAAGGGCCGGATCCGGCTGCGGACCCCCCCTGGCCCCTGAGGGGGTGATGCAAAGCTTGCAGCAGCCGGAGCCGGCGCGCGGGACGCCGGGAGCCCCGCGGCTCCGGGTGCCCTCGGGATCGGCTCGGATGCAGCCCCACGGCTCACGCGGGGCCGCGCGCAGATAAACATCGGCCCCCGTAAGGCGATCTGCCCCCCGCTGCTGAAATAACAGCGAGCGGGGCCGCAGCGAGCTCCGGTTACGGCTCCCGGGCGCCACATCCCCGCATCCAGCCCCGCATCCCATCGCTCCGGCCCCAGCGGCTCCGGCAGAGCCGGCTGCCCCGCGGCGGCTCCGAAGGGCCCCTCTCCCGAATCCCCGGCGTCAGCAGAAGCGCGTGGCGGGGGCCGGAGCGAGCAGGCGGGTAACGTGATAACAGCTCCCTGCACGGGAGAGATAAATAGCCCCAGCAGCGAGAAGATGTATTCGGCTAGAAGCTAATAGTGTCTGTCAGGGCGTTTTTAGGAGCAGAGCATCATTTCGGGGCCTGAAAAGGAGGATGCCAACAGGAAGTGACAAGGAAGCTGAGCAGAAAGCGACAGGCAGTACACAAAGAGCATGTCCTCTGTAAGTGGCGATAAACCTTGAAAAAAAGAAAAGCTAAATCAGTTGTTTAGCCGATGTACCACATGCTGACAGGGCAAATGTGAAGGCTTTTATGGCCACATGGGTTTTCATTTGCAGTTATTCATAGCAGAGCTGGGCGCTTTATCTCACTTTACATTATGTGCAACCACAATGCAGACACTTGCACCGCAACGCATTGCCTCCCGTAGAAAATATTAATATGTAAATGTCAGCCGCGGAAGGGCAGAGAGGGAACGGCAGCTGCAGGAGCCTTGCAGGGGAGATAAAACCTGCCCTGAAAGGCAGGGAAATGAACGGTGCCCGCAAGGCTCGGGCCACCCCTGCAAGCCCCTGGGATGTTCGGGGGGCAGGAATGCGCATCCTTGCGTGCGCTCCCGGGAGAGAGCTGCTGCATGGGGGTGCACATGTGTGCACGTATGGGTGCATGCATGCGCACATGTGCACCTCTGGGGAGTATGCATGCATGTGCACGCATGCGTGTGTGCTTGCACGTCCTCTGGATGCATGCATGCACGCACGCATGCACATCCTCTGGGGTACTTGTAGATGTGCATGCGTCCCCTGGGGTGCATAAATGCGCACACAAATATCCTCTGGGGGCATGCATGAACACATCCCCTGGGGTGCATGAATGCACATGCATAAGTAGTCTGGGTGCATGCATGCGTGCACACATCCTCTAGAGTGCATAAATGTGCACACATACATCCTCCGGGTGCATGCGCGTGTGCACACATCCTTTGGGGTGCATGAATGCGCGCACACACACCCTCCGGGTGCACGCATGCATGCGCGCATCCCCTGGCATGCACGACTGCGCACCCATGCATGCATATGTGCGCGCGCTCCCTGTGCACAGGAGCGCATGCACGCACCCCAGCAGGCAGTGCATGCCCACATGCCACGCCGCCGCACGCCCGCGGGGTGCCCATCCCCGCGGCCTCGTGCCCGCCGGGCGCTGCCCATCGAGGAGCGTGCCAGCGCCCGCCGGGCAGCGCTCCAGCCCTGCCTGCTGCTCGCGGGCTCCGTGCCTCTCCGCGCGCCTCCAGCCCCGCGGTAGTGCCAGACCGACAGCCTGCGGGCTATTTATTCGCAGGCAGAGGCAGCGGGAGCTGCTGGCGCCCGCGGGCGCTTTGTGCTGCAGGGACGTTCGCGCCGATGCCACCCAGGGCTGCAGCCTGCGCCCGGCGTTCCCCCCGGCCCTGCACCCGCTGGCACGGGGACAAGCTCGCCCTGGGGACGGCAGCGACGCGCCGGCATCTCCCCCTCTCTGCTTTTCCTTTCGGCAGGGCCCCGGCGCGGGGACACAATTAAATCAGTGTTCTGCTAACAATCTGCCCGCTAATAAGACATTTTCCTCCCTCTCCCGCCTCCCCCCCACTCCAGCCCGATCCGCGTGTGATGGGAGCGCTTTGATATGAGAGTGGACTCTAATGGCTTCGGTGTAAGGGAGCCTTAATTTATTACGTGCCTGTAATTGATGTTTGTATAAAGTAGCTCTTACAGCTCCTCAGAGCGGGAGATGAAAAGCAATCAGTCAGCCATTTGCCTCGAAAGGAAGGGGAGAGGAGAAGACAGACAGCGAGAGAAAACCAGACGTACTTATCAAACCCAAGGAAAGAAAAAAAAAAAAGGAGGGAGAGAAAGGGAAAAAAACAAGGCCGGGAAAGCAGGGAAACAAAATAAAATCCCTGCCCTGACACAGCCCTGCATCCCCGCAGGATCCGGCGCGTCCCTGTGGGAACGGGTGCATCCCTGGGTACCACCGGAGGATGCAGCCGCCCGAGCGTTCCCGGTGCGGGACGTGGCCCCCCTGGCCTGGCGGCTGGTGCCTCGCCGGCGGCGCGGGGGAGCCACGCGTCAGCAGGCCCGGCGCAAAGGGAAAAAAAGAGGACGAAAAAGAAAAAAATCGGTGCTAAATTGAATCAATCCATCTTGGAAATGGCTCTTGTCAGGCGGTGTCAGGGCAGGCGGCTGCGGCGCGGGGGACGGCGGCAGGGTCGGGGGCACGGCCAGGGGTCCGGGCTCCGGGTCCTCTCCCGCGGCGCTTCCCAGGTGGAAGGGGCTGCATCCCGCCGGCTCTGCCGCCCTCCCGCAGCCTCACTGCGGCCCCCGGGGGATGCCCGTGGGCAAGACATCGACACCGGGCACCCCAAGGAGGAAAAAGCCACCGGGGTGTCGCGGGGCAGCGCGGCCGGGCACAACGTGGGGACCCCTCCGAGTGCCCACGGCCTCCGGGGATACCAGGAAGGAGCAGCCGGCGCCGGGAGACAAAGGCGGAGCGGCTTGACACAAATATAGATGGATCCCTGTGTACCGAACCCGCAGCCCGGCAAATTAAAACGTAGCGCGGCCGGGGGCAGCGGGGACGGAAGCGGCCCCGGTGATTGATTTTCCATCCAGACGTTCAAACCAACCGAATATGTCACCCAGACAAGCACTCTAAAAGCCGCGGCGGGCCCAGATTTATCCTCCGCCCGCGCTCCAGGCCATCAATCCTGCGCGCGCATCCCGACGCCGGCCGGGAGCCGCCGGGAAGCCGGGCATTAAGGCTATCGATCCCCGGCAAAGGGACGCGCGCCGCTTGCCCCCGGCATCGCCGGCATGGATGGGGCTTGCCAGGGAAGGGGGCTGCCCAACGCTGGGAATTAGGAATTAGGGCCTTTTTGCACCGCTGCTGCTAATTAAGAGCCAGCAAATTCCCCGGGCCGCCTGCTCCCCGCGCCCGGCACAGCCTGTTATTTACCTGCAGCTAATATGTTGGGCGCAGTAATGATAGTCTTGTATCAAATGACTGGATCTTGGCTCCTGACAGCTTTAAAGACCCGTCTCCGGGACACGAGGGTTTCTAATTACAGCTTTTGTCACTGCGAGGCTCAGTTCAGCACCAGCCGCTCTCCCCGGGTGACACTTCTGCCCGGATTGGAAATCTAAACACAGCCCCGACAGTTAAGGTTAAAAATACGGCACTGTACAAGACAAGGGATCATAATTTGGGTCACTGCCGTGTTTAATTAATTGGAATGGAGCAATCAAAGCGCCGCGTGCGGTAATTACAGAGGGGGCTGCAGCGGGCGCGCGGGAAGCCCTGCCCTTGGTGACAGTCCCCGGGCGGCAGCGGCGGTGGCACCGGGCGCGGCTTTGGGGGGGCTGCATGGGGCAGGGGCCCCCTCCCATGTGCCCCCCTCCCACGTGGCATCCTTCTTGCGTGACACCCCTCCTGCGTGGCATCCACCCCTCCGACGCAGCATCTTTCCCACTTGGCACCCCCCCGCTGTGTCCCAGTATCCCTCCTGCGCGGCGTCCTTCCCGCCCGGCATCCCGAGTGGCATCTCTCCCACGCGGCAGCCGTCCCCTGCGGCAGCCGTCCTGCACGGCGTCACACCCCTCCCACGGGGCTCGCGCTCCCTGCAAGCCGGCATGGTTTCCACGTGGCATCCATCCCACGCCGCATCCCTCCCTCAGGGCATCCCTCCCGCACGGCCTCCTTCCCATCCAGCATCCCTCCCCTGCACTATCCCTCCCCACGGGGCATCCGGCACGGCAACCTTCCCGCGCGGGATCCCTCCCGCCCCAGCCCAGCCCGCGGTGCCCCCACGGAGCGAGCGGCTCTGCCGGGAGGGAGCGACGCCGAAGCCAAACAAGGGAGGTGGCCGCCGGGATCACGTCATCCGCGCGGCTCCGACGCCGGGCGCGCCGGCTCCGCATGAATCACCCCGGCGAGGCAAGGCGAGGCGCGCCGCATCCCGCCGCCCGCCCGGGTCCCCGCGCCGCGCCACGGTGATTTATTTTAGCCAATTACTGGGGCCCTTTCCCCTTCGCCGGCAACCGCGCTGGATTGATGGAAACCTATTGGAAACAAATTAGCCGGGATGCAAATCCCAGCGGGAATGCCGCCCGCCGCAGCAGCGCGAGGGGAAACCGAGGCAGGGGTGGTGCGGATGTGTGCGGGAAGCGCGCCGGCCCCGGGGCGCTCGGCGGGCACTGACCCCATTAAGCGAACCCGGCCCGCGCTAATTCGACCCCGGCTCCTCGCGCTAATCAGCCGCAGCCGCGGCACCCGGCTCAATCCAAATTGATTTAGCCGGGGCTGGAAATGGATACAAATGCGATTAAGGGCTTTTTCTTTTCTTTTTTTTTTTATTTTACATAGGTCTCCTCTATATAAAATGACTTAAATCAATTCCCGGCGATGGCCTTGCGCCGTGACCGCTGCCAGCGCGCCGCGCGCTCCCGCCGCCCGGCACCCCGCTCCCCGCCGCGCGGTGCCATCCCGGCGCTCTTCAATTATTCAAGCAATAATCGCACCCTTATTTAAAGTCTAGTCTTGCAGTCGCTGCCGGCTGCCAAGGCCCACGCTAGATTTACACCCCGGCGCGCGCCCGCGCTCGCAGAGCCAATTAATTAAGTAAACACATTCCTCGGTGCACTCTCAGGTGTGCAACCGACGCCGTGTCACTTAATCCCGCCGGAGCGCGGGGCCGATCCCGCGGCGTGCGAGGCCGCCGGCTTCCAGGCGCCCCGGGCATTAGCCCTGGGAGCCAGCGGCTCCTTCCCGGCGCTCGGAAGCGGAGGAGACACCAAGTAACCCCACTTGCACTTTCCTGCAAATTTTCCCGCTTGCTCTTTTGCACCAAAAATGCCGAATCCGAGACGGGCGCGATAAGCGTGTGGCGGGGAGGAGGGGGCGCTCGGGCTGCGCCGCTCGTCCCCGCCGCCGCCTAACGAGGGGGGAGGTGGCGGTGACAGTCACCACGGGGTCAAGTCATTCATCCGGTGGCGTTATTGCAAGTCCAAATTTATTGTCACCGGGCCACATTAGCGCTGGCACAGAGGACGCGAGGTTGCACCCCTACTGAATAAGCAGATAAATGAAAGACATCTGGAGAGCAGAGCGAGGGGGCAGATTATTAATGCTGAAATTTAGAAGCCAAGGTCTAAGCCACGAATCCATCAGCGCAACCAGTTATGTCCAATAAATTAGGCGAGATAAGGATTGAAGGATGGTGTATTAAAGGCAGCATTCATTTCGGAGCTGGCACCACGGCTCCCGGGCATCCTTCCCCGCGGCCGTTAACCCTCGCCACGCAGGGACACGCGGAGGAGGCACCACGGGAGCCACATGTCCCCTGCACGGAGCCCCCCGAGCTCTGCCGTGGGTCGTCTGGCATCATCCCGGGGGGCACAAGTGGGGGCCGTGCACGGGGACGGAGCGCGCACGACGATGCAGCGTGCGCGACGGTGCGTGACGAGCGCGCCTGACGGGCATGCACGAGGGCTGTGCGCGACGGCGCAGCGTGCCGGGGCCCGGCCCCCTCCGGCAGCCCATCCATCCTCCCCAGTTAGCGGGGCTGGCAGGTTCCCGGCGGCTCCATGTGGACGGGGCAGCTCTGGCCCTCGCCCCGACCTCTCCAAGGGAGCCCGTTACGGCCGGACTCGCGCGAGGGCGGACGGCACGGGGGGGGGGGCACCCCCTCTGCAAAGACACCCACCGTGCTGAGGGCACCCGGGGGGGTGTCCTGTCCCAAATCGCTCCCAGGGGGTCCCAGTCACCAGACCCCAAAGCCACCCAGCCCCAGCGCAACCCACAAGTGCCCCCAGCCCGGTCCCCGTCCCCCCAAACGCGCCGTCGGCCGGGCGGATCTCGCGGCCGTTTTATCAGGGCGAGGGAGCCGGCGGGAGGTGCCGTCAGGCTGAGCCGAAACAGGAGACGCTGCCATCACCCGGCGGGTCAGAGGCCGCGGGAGGCGGTCACTGCCCCCCGGCACGGCACATTCCTGGGATGCGCGCCCGGGCACGCGGCCGCTGGCACGCTGCTCCGACCCGGCCCCGCCGCAGGTGCGGGGGCCGCCCCTGCGGAGCCCCATCCCCTCGCTGCCCTTTCCCTGCATCCCTGCAGGACTGTCCCCTGAGATCAGTGCACCTGAGCATCCCCAAACCTCCCCGTCCTCCAGCCGGGTATCCCAAACCTACCCCATCCTGCAGCTGGGTATCCCAAACCTGCTCCGTCCTGCAGCCAGGTATCCCAAACCTTCCCTGTCCTGCAGCCGGGTATTCCCAAACCTCAACGTCCTGCAACTGGGCATCCCCAAACCTGCCCCATCCTGCGGCGTGGTATTCCCAAACCTCCCCATCCTGCAGCGGGGCACCCCTAGACCTGCCCTGTCCTGCAGCCAGGTATCCCAAACCAGCCCCATCCTGCGGACAGGCACCCCCAAACTGCCCCATTCTGTGTCCAGGCACCCCCAAACCTCCCTGCGCTGCAGCCAGGATCCCCAAACCTGCCCCATCCTGCAGCTGGGCAGCCCTTGGCAATGCCAGGGGTAAGGACGAGGCCAGGGGGTGCTGCCGAACGCCCCCGCGCTCGCCCTGGCATGGGCCAAACCCTCCGAGGGCCGGGCCAGGCGTCGCCGGAGCGGAGCCGGAGCGCAGGGTGCGCCGGGAAGCGTCACCGCAGCATCATTAGCTGCCGCCAGGCGCCCGGCTGGCTCCGTCCCAGTGCCCGGACCCGCCGGGCTGCTGCCGCCCCGTAATTAGCCCGGCCTTTGGGCACGTGAGCCGGCAAGCAGGCAAATAAATAAATAAGTGGTGGGGGAGGCTCTGACGCACCGGCAGATTATGCATGCGAGGAGTCAGACAGCTTGGCTCTCAAGACATAATCGTTTTAATTGCAAACCCTCAGAAAGGCCAGAGCTGCAAACTGCTCCCTGCTACCCACTCGCCGCATTAAAATCCAATTAGCCCCTTTGCTGCGGGTCACTTTGCCGGCAAGGCGGAGGCTCCGGCTCCCGGAGCGTTGCGAGCATCAGGAAGCCGGAGCCGGAGCACGGCTCCGATCCCGCAGCGGCCGCTCTGCCGCCCCCCGCTTGCTGCATCCCCCTAAATCCAGTGCAGTTCGGGTCTAAATCCAGAGCCACCGTGCGCTGCAGCTGGCTGGGATGCACCGGATCATCCTGAGAGCACCAAGTGCACCAGCTGCTCCGCACTTGCCCTGCCATGACTCAGGCGGGAATCCGCTGGGAATCGTGGCCCCGAGGCCGGGCCCGGCTGCGGTGTCACGGCAGGGTAAGGCCCGGGCACAAGGGCTGGCGCTCGGCGCGGCCAAAAATACCTGCTCTCTTACACGGCCCGCCTGCTCCTTGGCAGAGCCGGCTCGGCGAGGATCCTCCCCGGCACCTCCCGGCGGCTCTTCCGCAAGCTGGGAAGGGGCCGGGCGCCGCTCGCCGTTAGCTCCGTCCCCGTGGCACCGCCGCGCGCCCGGGGCACGCTGCAGCGCGCCGCGCCGGCCCCGGGCTGTGCAAGGGGCGAGGACGGAGGGCAAGGTCTCCGCTGTGGGATTTCTGCGCCGGCCGCGGCGCCGGGTGATGAACAGCGGCCTGGCCGACCCGGCCACGGGGGTCACAGCTGCTCTCCATCCCCGCTGGCCGCGAGCGCCGCGCGCTCCAGTGCTGCCGAGCTCCGCGCCGGCCCCGGTGCTGCAAGAGCAGCCTGGTGGCGCAAAAACCCTGCAGCGAGCGCGTAGCAAGCCCGCAGCGAGCACAAAGCGAGCACGCAGCGAGCACGCAGCGAGCCCGCGCTGCCGCCCCCCCAGTCGCCGGCACGCTCGGGGGCGAGCGCGCGGAGGAAGCACAAAGCGGCGGCCGCCGCGTCCCGGCCGCGATGCTCCCTGCTCCGTTATTGACACGCA
>VZSV01000008.1:12665419-12695166 GCA_013398735.1 Nothocercus julius
ACGGGGAATGGGGGGGGTGGCAGGATTGTGCAAAGCAACTCCAAGGGAAACAGGGGGGGAAAGGGACACTGTGCAAAGCAACGCCGGGGTGGGGGACATTTTGCAAGCCAACCCCCCAAAGGGAATATTTACCCCCTACCCCACAACAAGGGGATCTTGGGGACCGAGTAGGGGTGTTTGCAAATGACCCCCCATGTGGAGCTGCCCACACGCAGTGCTTTGCCCCCTGCTGCAGCTCAGTATCCTCCGCCACCCCCTTCTCCAGCAGCGGGTGCCCCCCCTTGCACACAGCCCTTTGCAGTCCCCCCCCTGTCCCCCAACAGGCACCAAGAGACGCCCGCAATGTCCCTGTCCTTCCCAGCGCCGCACCAGCCATTGACTCCATGTCCTGAGCAAACACCGGCCCCGGTAATTTATTTCACGTTTCAAAGTGCTGCTGCTGTTCCAGTCCGATACCAGCTTCTATTTCCCGCTTGCGCCAAAAATGCTGCATCGGTTTTGCCACTCGCTGGTAAAGAGCTGATCCGTTCCCAGCCAGGGCTGGCCGCATTTCAGCGACGCACGCAATAATCCCCGTATATCCTTACCTGCCTTGCAGCCCGCGAGAACATTTAATGCTTGTAAAGCACTTTGGTGTCCTTGAGCAAGCAGCACCGCGGAAGCGCAGGCTGTGCCGGGGTCCGGCTGCAGTTAAACCTGCCTTATTAAGCAACCAAGTGTCCTGCAGGCTCCGCAGAGGGCTCCCCATTAAATATATGTATTTTAGCAGCCGGATGGTTCCAAGCGGGCGCTTCGTGCGGAACGCTGCTCCTCGCGGTGCCTTGGAGTCCGTGGTAGAAGTCGTCGCAGCCCCCTGGGTCCTGCGCTTGCAAAGGGCGCTTGGAGGGTGCTGAGCCCCGCGTCAAACCCCAAACGTGCAAGCGCCAAGGGCAACGCTCGCAATAGGGTGCAGGGAGAGCAGGGCTGCAGGAGGCCCCCACGACCGGAGAAGCCATAGGGGACCAAGGCCTGCATAGGTAACACGGCCCTGGATGTGGGATCAAGCTGCTGGCGGGGCTGCGGATCCGCTATCGGCACCGAAACGCCGGGAGCAGGAACCGAGTGCTGCAGAGGCCACGACGTGTCAGGGAAGAGGCCCTGCGGGCGCTTTTGCAGGGTTTTCCAGGAGGCAGCGGGGCCTCGCTGGGCTTTATTTATTTATAGGCGTGATGTTGTAGCTGCTGTATGCGCGAGGGCAGCCGGAGCGCCGCGCCGGCCGTGACTCACGCGCTCTTTAAAGGTGCAGAGGGCAACGCTCCGAGCGGCTCCGTGCCGCCCGGGGGATGCGGCTTCTTCCCCGGCATTCCCGTCTCACACAGCCGGGATGACGCACGGCGGCGGCCGCAGTCGCTGCGAGGTGAGGCCGTGTTTGCGGAAAGCTCCAGCGTTCCCGCGAGCATCCGCGCTCGGACAGAGCAGCTCGTTCATCATCCTACGGCACCGTTTGCAACAGAGAGGCCAGGAGGGAGAGCGGATTTCTCAAGCCGGCCTCGGAAAAGAACTGGAAACACATGCCCTGGCGGCAGAGGCATCTCCCAGGGCGCACGTGGAGCCGGGCACGGATTTTCCCCATGGAGCCCTCCCTGTGTGCCAGAGCTGTCCCCACATGGGCAAAATTGCTGCAGTGCAGCCAGACTGGGGGGTCCAAAGGCCTGGGCTGTCCCCCCCGAAACTTCCTGGCTGGCTTGTCCCGCCGACGTCCCCCGGAGCGGGGCATCGCCTGCGCCTGACCCCGTTGCATCAGGGCCGGGAGTTGTGCAAGGCGCTGCGCAAACAGGCGCCCGGCCGGCAGCGGGTCCCGCTCGGCGCGCCGCCGTCCCCGCTGCGCCCTCGCGCAGGGCCACGTGCTGCCGGCTCCCGCTCCCCGGGCCCGCGAGGTTAATGTGGAAATTACCAACCGCTTATTCCTTCCAGCTGCTGCTGTGAGTCATCAAGCGCCTTAAAGAGCATTTCAAACAACACGGGGCCTGCGAGACAGCGCGTCTGTTCCCCCAGCCGCCCCCTCTGGATAATCCTCCGCGGGGTCTGCTGCCTGGGAAGGGAAGGGATCTCCTGGGAATCCGTCCCGGCCGTGCACTAGCTGGGGAAGCAAGAGAGCCGTTCCCGTGCGGAGCTTGCAGGACAAGAGCGCAGGGGCTCCCATGGTCCCGAACGGGCTCCTGTGGCCCCACGTGGGTCACACTGTGCAAGGAACAAAGCTGATTCCCCATTCCTGGAAAAATCCCCTTCCCGCTGCAACCCCATCAGGCACAGGCGCGTGCAGCAGCGTGGCAGCAGCGCCGGGGGCTCGCATGCTCACTGTGCGCTCGCCGCTCTCCTAACCGCTCCGCCGCGCGCTCCCCCGGGGGCCAGCAAAGCTCCTGCAATGAGGGGCTCCGGGGGGACAAACGGCGGCAGCGGGCGGGCAGCGTGAGCACGGCCACGTCACCTGCCCCGGGCGCCGCTGCCAGCACCGCGGGGACTGGCCCCGAGTTCGGCGACCTTGAACCCGGTGTGAAACAGCTGCATTTTTTCTCTGCAAGCTGGGCCTTTATTTATTTGTTTGTTTTTCAGGCTGATCTATGCACTCGGCTGGTGGTTATTTTTCAGATGGGAAAGATAGGGCTGGTTCAAGGTAATATTCAGGCTATCGCCTTCTGCTGACAATTTTCGGGAGTTCTCAAGGGATTTTTAATTAAAGGGGTATTTTTCAATCACATCCCAGGTGCTGGGCAGTCCAGGGGCTGGGGAGCCCTCAGGTCCTTCCATGCGGCTCGGACGGCCAGGGCTGCGAGGCCGCGATGCTGCGGAGCCGGCGGCTCTGCCCTGCAAAGCGTTTTCGGGGACACTGCACGGCGAGAGGGAGAAAAAACTGCCACTCCTGTAGCAGCCAGAGGACAAATCCGCGCCAGGGAGGCCGTGCCGGCCAGCTGAGCACCTGGCCCCGCAGTCACACGTCACCCCGGTCCCACCGGGGCCAGCCTGGGGCTGCCCGGGCTCCCATGCGTGCATGCATGTGCATGTGCTTGCGCATGTGTGCATGGGCATGCATGGGTGTCCTTGCATGTGAGTGCATTGCATGCATGGGGGTGTGTGTGCTTGCGTGTGAGTGCTTTTGTATGTCAGTGTGTGCGTGCATGTGCATGCGTGTGTGCATGCCTGCACCTGAGTGTGTGTGCACACACATGCAGACATGCATGTGCACGGCTGCGTGCGGACGCACAGGGAGCATCCCATGGGTATCTGCGAAGTTTCGTCCTCCTACCACCGTTCTCAGCTCCCCCCTTGCAGCCCCCAGTTGCTGCCAGTGTGTTTTTGTTTTGGGAAAGGGGTCCAATGGGTGACAATGAAGGGGTGACGATGGCACCGTTGCTTTCAGGGCAGAAGGGAACTGTGTCCCCCAGCACTGCACAACAACCGGGTTCCCCCTTTTTTTTTGGAAAAAAAAAAGAGAAAAAAAAAAGTGTTTTTTTTTCTTTCCTTTTCCAGAAGGAGCCGCTCTGCAAATGCCAAGTGCCGATGCCAAAGGGCCGTGTCAACAAAGAAGAATGACTGTGGCTGTTAGAGGCTGCTATTAAAAAAGGGTGGAGAAGAGGGAGGGAGGTGGCAAGGGAGAAAAGGTTTTAAAGTGCAAATGTGAACAGGGAAAACCAGGGAGCGCTGCAATGCCCTGGGCAGGTTGGTGCCAAGCAGGGAGTCCTTCCTGGGGACACGTCCCCATCCCGGGGACTTGGCGCCTTCCCGCAGCAGAATCTGAGTGTGTTCCCAGCGCCAGCAGCATCTCCGTGTCTGGCACCCGGCGCTGCTCCAGCTGGTCCATTGGGACTCGCGGCTCCGAGCCCCGATGGCCCCGTGGGGACACGTGGGGCTATTTCGAGGCCACCCGGGGCGAGGGCAAAGGCGGCCACTCGCATGACGCCGGGGGTGCAACGGGAAGACGCCGTCTCCGGTTTCAGCTTCTATTCCCGGCTCCTTATTCACTGGTCGGAGATGCCACCTACCCATGCCGGGGCCGCTGGCACCCGCGGGGACGGGGACACCACACGTCGCCCCGGGGCCGCGTACAGCACGGGCACAGGAGGAGCTGGCCCGGGCGAGCTCCGGGTTGTCCCTTTGGTTCCTTGTCCCCGTCCGCGGAGAGCAGGCGGTGACAGCTCCTGCATGCAGCACAGGGCAGCGCAGTGCCAAGAAAAGGGGGTTAATGGAAGCGTTTCCTCCGTTTTTACCTAACTGGCTGGTTTTAAAGTGTGTTTTAGGCTTGCAATGCCCCTTGTTGTGCCCTTCCACCCCAGCATGACGCGAATTTCAAATCATCCGTGTCTGAGCAAAGAGAAGTGTCACAGGGAAGGGGTCAAACCCCCATGCCCAGGGCAAGATAAAGAACTTTTTTGCCCAAAATGAGCCATTCCCACAGCAATGGCCTCTTCCCAATGGAAAAGCGCTGAGCCACTGCAGATCCAGGCTGTTCCAGCACTAAGAAAGGGATGGAACAAGACTGGGAAGTGGCTTCGGGCAGCAGGGGAATCCATCAGGATTTGCCAAGCAGGGATCAGCGGCCTGGGACATCAAGCTGCGCCGGGCCGGAGATCATGTTCCGCAGCCAGTGTCTTATCCGCAAGAATTGGTGGAAGTGCCTGTTTGGAAGCTCTGGTTCACCTTCGCTTGGCCAAGTGATGGACAGGGCTTGTTTTGCAGCTTATTATTATTATTTTTAACCCTGGGGCAGCGCTGGGCACTGCAGGAAAGTCTCCTGCCTCCCAGGGCTGGCGGGGAAGAGCAAAGGGCTGGAAAAGCGCCAGCTTTGGGGCCAACTGCCCCTCTCCCAAAAGGAGGCTGCATCACACTGGGCATCCTGCGAAATCCCCATCCCGCCCTCCCCGCATTCCTCCCCACTCCCGCCCCCGCAGGAGATCAGCGCCAGCACCGCGAGCTGAAAGCGAGCTTATCTTAAGGGCTTCTTTTAAAAATATATATTTTTAAAAACACGTCTTCATCAGAAAGGTGGTTTTGGGGGCAGAGAGGGGGGTGGTTTATGCCTCGGTGGAGCCCCCCGCGCTCCACGGCGCTGCCGGCCGCTCCCCGCGCGCCCGGCTGCAAATCAGGTTGCAGCCGTTCCCTTCCTGTGCCGACCCGCTGGAGTCGGCTGTGATTCTTGGCAGGGCGCCGCGGAGGAAGACGAATCCCCCCGGCTCGGAGCGGCTGGGAACCGCTCATGACATGACACCTTCCAGCATTCCTCAAGGTCAAGAGGGGAGGCAGGGAAATGAAAGGGGAGAGGGTTCCTCTCTTCCCGGCGTTGCTGTTAGCCAGGGTTATTGCTCCGCACGGGCCTTTCCCTTTGATGCTCGCGGCAGCGCGCGGGGAGCGAGCGGGGTTGATTCGCGCACCGCAAACGGGGGAAAACTTGCAACAAACAGCGGCATCTCTCCCAGTCTGCACAAGGATGCTAATCCGCAAGGTCCCGCTGCCACGGAGCGCTGGGATGCACCACAGGACGGGAACGTCGTGGGTGCCCGGCCATCCCAGTGGCTCGCCCTGGAAGGCGGCACGCGGCCGCATCCTGCTCCCGCTGCAGGAAATCCGGGAAGGCGGACGGACAATGCACCGCTTCCCCTCGGCCCCTGAGGACCGGAGCAAGTGGAAGGGGGAGGCGCGGGGTCCCTGGCACCCCGATGGCCGGTGGGAGCGCTCAGGGGCCATTTCCAACACCGCATCCCAAGCATCCCGGGCCCTTTCCCTGGAGCCGGCAGCCCGCGGGCCAGCTGCCTGCCTCCCTGCTGCCTATTTTAAACCGCTCGCACCAGGAGGCAGCGGCTCTAGATTTTTTCCGAACTTTATTTGTCCACGAGGAAGGAGCTGGGGATGGGGGAAGCGGCTCCCACCCGCCCTGCAACCTACACCTCACCTGAGCCTGGATCTGTCAAGGAAAACACCGGCTTTTCCGTGAACCGACATTAACAGCCATACCCCGATTAGCTCCTCTTCCTGGCTTGCGGGCAGGAAAACACAGTGAAGAATGGGCCGGGATTCATTTTTAACTTTTTTTTCCCTAGAAATAGAAAAAAAAGGCTGCAATGGGACCGAGGGGCAGCGGGACGATGCAACCCCCTGTGCTCATATTTGCAGTCGCTAAACAGCCATGCAGCAAAACCTCTGTCCGGGGTTTTCTGCTCTTGGCCTGAAGCCCTCGGGAGCTTTTTAGCTCGCAGAGCAGCTCAGCTCTTGGAAGAAAAAGGGGGGGAAAAGTTATCAGCTGTTGAGTGCTGGCTGGACGCGAGCGCGCCGGCGCTCCCTCCCGGCGGGCTGCGCGCCGGACAGACGGATGGATGGACGGGGAGCTGCGCGGATGTCACGCTGGCCAGCGCTATATGTTTATGGCTCCGGCTGGAAGCCCTTCTGAGAAACCCATCGCGGGGATTTACGGCACTTCCGATGTATTTGAATCCCCTGCTTTTGCACTGACCGGCCCTAAAGAAAACATCTGCGATGCGTCCAGGCGGCGTGATACCGAAATGCATCAGCTTGCCCCACCGGGGCAAGGATCCGCTTACTGCAGAGCCAGCATTCCCGATGGATCCCGCGGCCTGGAGCTGCCGTTCCCATGGCTTTGCTGCGGCAATAAAATGCACGTTAAATAAACAGCCTTTCCCACCAGTGCCAATTAGGGGGGATTGAGCTTGGTTTTGCTTCCCACTGTATTTACCCTGGCAGCTCCCGTGTGGCACTGGGAGCACCCGGCATCTCTGGCTCCTTCGGCCGGGGGTCCCCACCGGAGCCGTGGGGGGGTTGCTATAAATCTGGTGCTGCCTTGGGGATTTTTCCAAAGGGAGCTGGAAGAATCATGGTTGCTGTTTGGGAGAGACCCTGGAAGCTGGGTGAGCATCCAGGCACCCAGCAGGATCGCAAGCGGGGGCAGCTTGGGTGCATTTTGGTCCTTAGCACCATGCACTGATTTATGGAGCAAGGCGGCGTCGGGGTGCGAGCGCCCGGGATGGGAAGGAGCCCCCCGCGGGCTGCGGTTTGTGAATGAATGAGATCCCGCCCGGCCTTGGCACGGTGCATTTCCTCGATGCGCTCGGGCGAGGAGGGGGGGAAATCCTGGAATTATGAGGCTCCAGCAGCAATTAGGGCTGTTTACATTGACGTAAAGTCTGGGCAAAGTCCCCACCCCTGCTCGGAGCGTATTTATGGCATTGCTGCTGCTGACGCGGGCGAATGCGGGCGGGAGAGCCCCGGCGAGCGCACGTCCCGCGCGCTCCCAGCAGCAGCCCGGGTCCCGGGAATGCTCCCTTGCCCTGGCGCATGAGATGCAGACCCCAAACTCTCCTTCCTCTTGGCTTCTTTAAGGCCAAGAGGATGCTGAGATGCAGAAACCCCCATTCCTGAATTTAGGAACCAGCAGGAGGGCTGGAGCAGCATGTGTTTGGTGGGTCCCTGGTCCAACACAGCCCTGTGGGACAGGCCACGGGGGAAAAATAAATCAACAGTAGCTGTATGGCCACAAAATCTGCAGGGAAAATGTGGGAATGTGCCACAAAGTTGTCAGATAACTGGGATGCCTGCATGGAAAAAGGAGCCAGGAGAGGCGTGCATGGAGGGATAGCACCTTCTGCTCATCCCCAGGCCATGCAACCCAGCACGGAAACCCCCCCGCTCCCTCTGGATCCGTCTGTGAGATCCCGGAGCAGGAGGGAGTCTGGGGAGGCGGCGCGGGGAGCGGGAGGCAGGTTGCAACGCGGAGCCGCGGCCGCGGCAGCTCCCTGTGGAGAGCAGAGCGCTGCCAGATGCTGCCGGCGCCGCGACCTCCCGGGTGTCAGCGACGCCGAGCGCGCCGTAAATAGCAGCAGCGGCCCCGGCGCGAGCCGGCGCGGCGCGCGGGAACGTGCCGGAGCGCGCGGGAACGTGCCGGAGCGCGCGGCCGCCAGCCCGGGGCAAAGCACCTCCCGGGTAGAGCCAACGGCTGCTGAGGTTGGGCACGCAAGGATGCCCGTGGGAGACGGTGCGAGTGATTCCCGGCTGAAATCCCTCGGGAAGGAGAGCCGCGCATCAGGGCGGGCAGATCGATGCAAACGGCTGCGCTCGCCGCGCGCTAGTGGGGAAGGGTGAAAGCCCCGAGGGAGCAGCATCTCAGCCCCAGGAAGCCCCCTCAGAGCTGCAAAGCCACAACAGTGTTAAAAGTACAGACCAGGTTCTCCCCCAGCAACTACAAAAATACCTATTAGGCCCTTATACGAATTGCAAGAGTAGCTGCAGGTCCGTTTGCTGTGGTAACAGCACATCAAGAAGAGTGAACGTCAGGCTGCAGAGCCCTAATCCAGGCAGATCAGCGGGGGAATTTTCCTCAACGCCGACATGGTTCGTAATCCCGGGAGAGCAGCCGGGTCCAGATGGATCCAACCTCCGTGCAGGTTCCCACAGCCACAGGTACGTTGCAAAGCACCGGCATCGCTCAGCACCATCGGGCCTTAGCCTATGGATTTCCCTTGGATGCTCCACAGACGCCGGCTGAGTCTTGGCCTGGCGATGCAGCAGAGCGACGCCAGAAAAGCAGAGCCTGGGAAGGGCCCAATCCGGCCCATGCAGCTGGCAGCATCTGCCCGGCAGGGTCCTGGGAAGGGGCCGGGGGGGCCCAGAACAATAAAGCAGCGGGAGGGGGGAAAAACCCTTTTGTTTTGCAGGCAGCGGCTGGGATTGTTCCTGCTCAGACGGCTCTATTAGCGCGGCTGCGGTTTTGCTGCGCTGCTAATAGGCAGCGGGGGCCAGGGGGGGCTCAGCTCTATTTCCCTGCTCTGCTTTTCCCTAAATAACACGAAGCATTCCTGCTCCCAGGAACAGCAGGGAGCAGGGAAGCAGCCCAGGGGACCAGCCACAAGCCGGCTCTGTGCAAGGGGCAGGGGGGATTGCGGAGCCCCTTTGCATCTCCTGCCGCTCCCTGCACCCAGGATTGGGGCCCAGCACCGGAGCACGGAGTGGGAAGCGGTTGCTGATCCCTCCTGCAAAACCCGCGCGGGAGGAGAGGCCTGTGGATGAGCACTGGGATAAATCCTGGCAGCCTCCATGCGGGAACAGACTTCCCCGGGGATTGCTCCCAGGCACCACATGGGGCATCCCGGAGCAATGTCCTCCCTTCCCGGGATGCACTTTGTCCTGCTTCCGGCAGCAGCGGCTGCAGCCACTGCCTCCGCACATTTCCCAGAATTTTTCCCACCTTCCATCCAGGCTCTGAAGGTTCCGTCCCTCCTCCCCTGCCCCTAGTTTTATGACCTGGAATGTTTTTGTGAATGGAATATTGTAACCGGATCACGGCGCGGGCCGGGAGCAGATGGGGAGCCGGAGCGCGCGGGCCGGCGCTGAGCGATGCGGCCAGGTGCTCCGCTCCAGCCCCACTCCAAGGTTATCCCGCTTGCTCGCTCGGAGAAACCCGAGCCCCGGGAGACCTCGCGAAAGGGCAGGTCCGTCCCCGCGACCCGCGGCCGCCCCTAAAGGTCCCCGCGGCCGCTCCGCTCCGGTGCCGCTGGAGGCGCCCGGCAGCACCCCCGGACACACGCACATTCCAGCGGCTTTACCCTGCGGAGCCGCTGCGGCTGGAGAATTCCAACTATTCTGGCATCTTTATCTTTTTCGGCCGCAATTGCTCTTTGGGCCACATTATAAATTAAGCCCCTTTTTTTTTTTGCTTTTCACTTTGCTTTCAACTTCCTCCAGGCTGCACCTTTTACTGCCCCTCATCCCCTGTTCGGAGCCATCCTGGGCACTTGGGTCCAGAGGGACCAGCTGGGAATGATGGACAAGTAGATTTGGGTTTGGAGAGCCGAGAAATAATTCTCCCTATCCTCTGTGGCTTCCTACAGAAGGTACCGGTGCTGCTCTTGATTACAGCAAAGCTTCCCGTATTACAGGCTTTTGGGTCCGGGGAGGAACGGGTTGGCCAGTTGCAATTATTAAGAAATCTCAAGTGCGTTTAACCCAGGAGCCCTTATTTTCCGCTTTCAATGTAACCACTAATTCCCCCTAAACGCTCTGCTCCGCGCGCAGACCCAGACGAAGGCTTTAATGTTCGCCTGGAAGGGCTCACGGCGGAGGCGCTGCGGCCTCCGAGGGGAGCGCGCGGAGAGGCCGCCACGGCCTCCAATGGGAAATCAAAGGCAGCGACCGGCAGCTGAGCACGGAGGCCGGCCGGGAGCCACCGCGGCCCCCGTGACACTTGCAGGGCAGGGATGAGATGGCAAAGCAGCCCTGCAAACTCATGGGCTGCCGTGTCCTCCTCCCGCACACAAATCCATAGGGATTGCGCAGAGCCAGACGCCAGCCCACCGGCTGGAAATGCATGGATGCAGCTCAGCAGGGCAAGAACGGGCTCCAGAGGATTCCTCGGCTGGAAACGCAGGGGTATAGCTCAGCGGAACCAGGGTACGCTCCAGGGCGTTCCCAGGCTGGAAATGCATGGATAGAGCTTGGCGGGACCCGAACGGGCTCCCGGGAATGTCTGCAGCGCCTGCGGCGCGGCGGCTGCGGGAGCGCAGCCAGCCTTGAGGGCGAAGGCCCTGCCGCAGCCACCCGCGTCTTCCGCAGCGGGTGGCGCGGGGACAGCCCGGGCCGCCCCGCAGGCTGCTCCCGGCGGGCTCGGCGCCGCGCCGGCGGTTTTGCTTTTTTTCCATTGGCTTCCTCGCTAAGCGCTCTCGAATCCCCCTCGGGCGAAAGCGGCGGCGGATGCACAGCCGAGGCCTGGAAGCGATGGATTTGCGGCGGGGATGGACGCGGAGCTTCGCCCTATAATAGCGGCAGTGTTTCCTCGCAAGCCAAGCAGCGAGGGAGGCCTCCCGCCGTGGGCCGCGTCCAAGGAAAAGAGCGAGGAGCCGGCTTGCGTCCCGCCTCCGAGCGCGGCCGCGCGCTCCGCCGCCTTGGCCGCTCGCCTTCGCCGTGCGTAACATGCCGGCCTGGATTTATCGCCTCCGGAGGGCTCGGCGGCCCCGTCGAGGCGCCCAGCTGCTCGGATACTTAGGGACGGCCTCGCACGTAATTCCTCCAAGAAAGAAAGGGACTCTCAGAGGAAGCTTTTCCAAGGCCTGGCTCGTCTCCGGGCTCTCATTCCCAGATGAAGCTCTTGCCGGGCTTGGGCCCGATGGGTAAAACAGATGTGGTGGCAGATGTGAAAACCATCGGCTCCTCCAGGGTGGGGGAGAGACGGGCCAAAAGAGCAGGATGGGCCAGGGGGAGCCGCATTTCTGGCACTGGGAGCTGGGAGGCAGCCCCGGAGGCAGCGCCGGGCGCAGAGCTGGCCCCCTTCCCCACGGTTTGCTTCCCAAACACCACCACCAAATTGATTGCAGATTCCAGCCCGGGTGGGAAATAAAAAGAAATCCCACCAAAATCCTTTGACTACGGAGATTAAAGGCACTCGGCGGCCGCGCACACACAGCGCCCGGCTCCGGCACCGCCAGGATGAGGCTGCTTCCAGGCCAGGCCGGCACCAAACAGCTGCGTTTGCCCTAAAGCGCGGCTGAGCATTTGCTTAAGCCCCAGGTTTGCAAGGCAGCCGGGTTGCGGGTGAGCAGAGGGATTTCACAGGGGCGCCTGGATCCGTGGCTGACAACGGGACAGGATCCATGCGGCAGCAGGGCATCCGTGGGGAGCAATGCCAGCACCAGGATGAGCAAAGGGTGCAGCGTCCTCCGAAATGTTCCCGCAATTAACCGGCGAGCTCAGGGTTGAGCTCCAAGCAGCCTCTGTTAAGAGCTGAGCACCTTTAATGGTTTAATATGACCCCAAGCGTGCCGGCCGGAGCAGCCTTGCAGCGGACCCAGCGAGCGGCTGCAGCGCCTGGCGCTGTAAGCGGCTCTGCTTATTGCAGGAGCAGCAGATAGTCAATACCTAATTTGAGGTCTGGCCTTTCAACCGTTTCCCATTCATTGCAGCAAATGGATTGGATTCCTGCGCCTGCAGCAGGATCGAAGGGGCTCCCGTGTCCCCAGCCCCACCGTGCAGCCCCCGCGATCAAGGGTGGCAGTGCGGAGGCTGCAAGACTCCCACTGGGGCAATGGCATTAATGGGAAGTCGATCCCATCGCTAACGACCGCTCCGGTTTTGACCTTCAAGTAGGCCAAAGTACGGAGCTATTTTTTGGGGAAAATTGCCGCCTAAGCCTGCTGGCTGGTTTACAAGGCTAGGTGTGGGGTGTGGAGTCATTGGTGACTGGAAATTGGGGTTGCTGGTGCAAATCCAGTCGGGGTTTCAGGTTTCTGGTGCTGATTCAGCCTCTAATATCCAGCCAAGATGGATGTGGATGCTCCCCAGCCTGCTCTGTTCAGGCGGGGGTCCCTGCACGGAGGCACCCGCCCTCTGCATCCCACTCCGTCTGCCAGAGCATCATCCCGTGAATTGCCATTCCCAAGAGGCCCAGGCTCCAGTTCACATTTCAGGACATTTGGGAATGAGCATTGCAGCAGCATGAGCGCCCTCCACCTGGAATTGCCCCTGGAATTCCCACCCTTGGGATTCCCACTCTCCTGGGAAAGCCCAGCTCTGCCCCTGCGCCGCAGGGTAGAGAGCCCCTGTGCTGGGAGATGTTTTGGGGGACATTTGGTTGCAAAGGTCACTGTTGCCCTCTGCTGGCTCGGGGACAAGGAAAGCTGGGCCAGCACAGATGACACCAGGGGCCTCGTGCCCAGGGTGGCAGTGGCACTTCTGGCCCCGCAGACCCCAGTCTTGTCACCCAGCGATTGGGAGGGAAGGCAACGTGGAGCAGGTAGCTGGGGACCGATTGTGAGAGGATCTGCTGGGACCTTGGGGAGGGGCATCCTTTGGGAACCCAGGGTGCAGGGATGCTGCAGCACCCCAGGATGGGGATCCCTTGGGATTCTGGGGTGCAGGAACAGTGCAGCACCCCAGGATGGGGATTCCTTGGGACCCTGAGATGCAGGGATGCTACAGCACCCCAGGATGGGGATTCCTTGGGACCCTGGGGAGCAGGGATGCTGCAGGTGGAGGACTGCGGCATCAACACCAGTATCAGCAGCCACATCAGGATGATGGGGACAATCCCACCCATGAGTCCCTCCACAAGGCAAGTGAGATCCTGGGCTGGCGAGGAGGAGGAGGAGGAAGAAGGAGGCCGGGTGCAGCCTCGTCCCCCTCAACCTGCGTGTCCTCCCCTGTGCTCTCACAGCCCTGCTAATAAGCACCAAGAAACCTCCCAGCGCGCTAGGGCAGGAAAAAATCTGCCAGGTTCAGATAAAGACAGCGGGATGCAGCAAGAGAGCAAGACAGGGTGTTATCTCGGGCACAGTGCAAGGAAACGAGGAGGGAGGGAGGAGGCGAACAGGGCTATTTTCCCCTGGAAAACATAAGCGTGCCGGGCGGGAGGTCAGGAGAGGTCTGCAGCAAAGCGGCTTTAATTGGCACCGAGCGATCGCGCCCGCCCGCGGGCGCCGGCGCTGCGAGCAAAGCTGCGCGCTGCCCGTCTCGCAGCGTCGCTCCGCGCCAAGTACGGGCTCGTTTGTTGTCCTCATGGCACCAGAAGCGGCCACACGTCCTCACAGGGAGAGCCACGTGCGGTGGGTAAAACGGCCCCTCCTGCAAGGCTCCGGCGGGGGAGAGCAGGCAGGAAAGCAGCCCATGATCCCGGTACCTCCCAGCAAGAGTCAGAGGCGGAGGAGAGATCCTGTTTGGCTCAAAGGCACATGGAAAACCCACAGTTTCCTAGAAACTTTGCATCTGTTGGAGCTCAGAGGCTGCTCTAACCAGCATGCGCTGCACTCTATTGGATCCATACGTTACACGGTGCGAGCAGAGCCAAGATCCAGCTGTGGGATTTGCAGGGCCTCATCAGGAGAAAGCACCAGACCCCAGAGGTTCCCAGGCAGCCAAAGCCAGGCTGCAGCATCCTTCCTCCCCCAGCTCTTCCTCCATGGGGACAACTGGTGGCAAAGGGGCCCATGGCACCCGCAGATGGAGCTGAGGGGCCAAGTCCCCTCTGCAGCCCTGGGGATTTGCCAGGCTGCAAAAAGCACAAGTTGGAGAGATCCCGAGAGATCCCGATGCCCTCCACAGCAGCCAGGCCACCCCAGGAGACCCCCCGGCCACCCCAGCAGGGACATCAGCCTTCCCAGCATCCTCCCGCTGTCTCACTGTTCCCTCATCCCCATGTGGTCCAGCACTTCTGCCAGCTCCCCCTGCCCTTGGGGCCTGTCCCACCTCTCCCGCACTCGTCACCATGATTTTTTGGCTCTTCCCACCTCTTCTTGGCTGGCCCCAGTTCCTTCCTGTCGTTGCTGTCCAGCTCATTAGCAGCAATGAGGTGGGCACGAGCGGTACCGGTGGGTTCAGCGGTACCGCTGGCTGCAGCACTGGCGCTGCTTGCAAGTGATTTATTTCTTGGCACTGCATCCCTGGCAGCTGGGAGGGGGGAACTGCCGTTCAGCAGAGCTCCAGGACCTGGGAAATTTAAGGCACTGCTCGTCTCCCATGGCAGCGTGTCCAGGCTGCACGAGGAGAGCAAGGACGGGGATCAGCAGGGCTTACAAGGTGATGCTCAGTGGCCAAGGGGGTGATCAAGAAGAAGGTCATCCCAGCTGTGAGAGCCATTCCTGCCCGCAGACGTGACAACAGGATCCCTTGCCCACCCTAGGGATGCATGGAAGCCTTGGGAACAATTCCCACCTGGGAACAACCAACCGGAGAAGATGGTGGCCCCTGCAGAAATACTTGGGCCGCTTGTGCTCCCTAGTGGCTTCCTACCCATGGCCCGTGGCCAAGCTCCATGGCGAGTCTGATCTCCTGGTGAGGCAACTCAACGACTGCGCAACCACGGAGAGCCCCGAGCTGCGAACCACCCCGAGGAGCTTTGCGGAGCAGTTAGCCAAAGTGCAGGATCACAGGCAGGCCGAGGTAAAGAGCGGCACAGACCACAACCCCCTAACAAGGTCCTAAGCAAATACGTCCCAGATGTGGGCCTTGCCATGAGGAAGCAATAAAGACGCGCGAGCAGCGAAGGCGGCAGCGAGCGCTCCATCCCGGCGGGATGGGGCAACGTGTCCCCTGTCCTGCTCCTTGCAACCCACAGGGAGCAATCGAGCCAAGGGTTGGAGCTACCTCCTTGCTGGAGATGAGAGTTTTGGGGTGGTTCCAGGTAAAAAAGGAGGAATTCCCAGCCCTGCACCTCAAGGTGCATGGAGACCTGGACCTAAGCAGGTCTTTCCAGGGTCCCATTGGGCACTATCAGCTGGGAAACCTTGAAGTCCAGTCTGAGCATGTTGGCTGGAGGCCATTGACTCACTCCTGTCCATGCCGGCAGCTCTGCCTTCCTGCTTGGAGGATAAATATCCCCTTTCCCCATAGGCGGAGGGGCTGGATGTGAAGGTGGTGGAGCCCCTGAAGCTCCATGGTGCCTGGATGCAGCAGATCCGGGGGAGCTCCGTGAGCCACCCGGCCAGCCCCGCGGGATGGAGCCAACCTGGGCTCCTTTCCAGGCAGAGCTCAGGAGGGTCGGGAGCACCTGGAGCTGGAGCGGATGGAGGAGCTGGAGCAGCTGTGCAGGAAGGTCCTACAACACCCGTATGTCCTCATATCCTTGCTGGAAGCAGACAGGAATTGCCATCCATGGGATGTAGTGAACGTGATACTGCTTCTCCATTGCCCCCTGTCCCAACCTGGGAATGCAACATTCCCAGTCCAGGGGGATTTAGGGTTGAGACCTGCCATGTTTCCCAAACTAAACATGGGCACTCTTTCCTTGACTCCTTCTCCAGGCCCAGCTAAGCACCAGATCCCCAAAACCCGTGGGATCCTGCAGCCAGGACACAGCTCCAGGCTGTGGGTAGTAAAAACGTGCCCTGGGATGAAGCCCGGATGAAGGATAACAGTGGGACAGGCCTGGAATGAGCCTCATCCCGTATTCCCATGCTGCCCTGGCATGCTCAGGATCAGGGTCTGTCCAGGAGTTTCTTTTCCAGAAAGAAAATTGGTGTTCCCACTTCCAGGTGAACATCTCCCTTAGCTTGGTGACTGTTTGGGAGGAACCGAGTCCTCGACCGAAACCTTCCCCTGCAGCTGTATCCAGCGCCTGCATCCCTGCAGAAACGCCTCGGGGACGGGGACGGGCCTCCGAGAGCGACGCTCCTTCCTGCAGGCAGATCCTGCGCGCTCCGAGCCACGGAGGACGCCAGCGGCACCTCCAGGAGCCCCGAGGAGACCACCGGCTGCTTCCAGCGGGAGAAGCAGAGCGACATCCAGGTACTGCCAGGAGAGTGGGATCCCCAGCGCTGGGGCAGCCAATCCCGCTGGGAGCACACTCATGCTCTGCCTTCCCCGCAGAGGATCTTCCCAGATTTTGTTGCTATCAAAATGATTTTCCATGCCAAAGCCCTCGAGGTCTACTTGGAGAGGCTGCGCGGCTACAAGAGCCGGGAGGATTTCGAGGAGGTTGGCTTTGGATCCCTACAAGGAGTCAGGTCTCCAAAGGAGCTGCCAAGAGCATCCCGTCCTGCCGGGCTCCATCCCTGGGGAAAATGAGGCTGGAGGACTGTGCCCAGCGTCACTCCAAGCTGCCTCCAGCCCTTAGCACCTCGTAGGGAAGATCCGCCCGGCACCGGGAAACTCAGACCCGCTGGGCAAAGGCTCCGGTATGCCCTGCGCCAGCCGAGCATCCCCTGCACCCCGTGCCCTCTGCAGCTCCCCGCTCGGATCCACATCCAGCTCGCAGCACTGTTCCGAGCTCTCCTGCCCACTCTCATTCCAGAGGGACTTTCCAGACCACCTGGGCCGGAGCAGGGCTGATTCCCCCACAGGAACCGGCCCGCGCGGCCCAGCTGCTCTCCCCTAAAATAAACCGGATTCCTGGAGCGCTCACCCTGCCCCGGCTTTCCCAGCTGGTCTGCAGCTCCCTGCTGCCGGCTCTGGCAAGGAGCACGGCTGGGATATCCGGACACTTCCTATTCCAACGTGCAAACACGGGCAGCTCTGCAGCCTTGGATAGTCATTCCCAGGGCCGTTGCTCCGGGATGATCCCACTCTTGCATCCCACTCTCCCCCCCTGCAGCATCACCACCTGCCTGCATTTCGGTCCTCCCGGTTCAGCACCCACAGCCAAGGAGACCCCGTTCCCAGTGCTTCCCCCTCCTCCTCCTCCTGCTGCTGCTGCTGCTGCTGCTGCTTCCCTCCAAGCTGCTCTCCTCCCCCCTCGCCTCCTTCCATCAAGCAGCAAATGCTCTCCGAGCAATGAGACGCCTGTTCAGCCTTTGGAACAAATGTTCTCTGCCAGGCGTCGCGCGCCAGGGTGGAGGGGGGACTCACACTGATTTAATGACAGTGATTTAAGCAATTTGATCCATTTTTATGGCGCATTTACAGTTAGCAGAAAAGGAAAAAAAAAAAAAAAAAAATATATATATATATATATACATAAATATATGTTCATTTTGATAGAGCAAACCTTTCTTTTGCATAAATAAGGAGGAAAAAACCACCCCTGCTGCTAGGCTTCATGCCCGCAGCCACACGCTGGGCCCAGCAGCCCATACGTGCTGCAAACATCCATGGTGCAGGAGCAAACCTAGCGTCGCTGTGCATGTTTCTAACACCCTCGAGAGGCAAAAAGGAGAGAGGAAAAAAAAAAAAAAGAAAAAACAGCAGCAAACAAAATATACCTTCCTATCCAAGCTAAAATAGCGAGAAAATAGCCAGGAGCCTGGAAGGGAAGCCAGTTATTATAGCTGCGGCTCCGCTGCCAATTTGGGCAGTTGGAGCGTTTTCATCCCGCAACTCGGTGGCCCTTGGCACGCGGAGGGCCTCGGCTCCCGGCCAGCGCCGCCTCCGTGCGCCGGCCTCCGTGCTCGCCCCATCCCGGGATCCGCTGCACCCCGTCGGACGATGCTCGGCTCCCCATCCGGGCGCGCCGCAGCACGCAGCCTTTTGTGTTCCCATTAAAACCCGCTTCGGGAGCGAGCAGCCTCCCGCGGCCGTGGAGCCGAGTGCGCTCAGTGGAAAGGAATCCGCGGGCTGCGAATCGGCCCCACGTGGGAAGCGCCTGCAAGCGAGAAAACCTAATTGCAGGCAGCGTGGGGCCTGCCGGGAGCCCGGCGCCGAAATCCCGCTGGCTCCGGCCCGGCAACCCCCCAGCCAGGCTGGGATTTATCCCAAGGAAGATTTTCCCTTCTGCACCCCGAGGTCAGGCTGCTCGTGGTGCAGATACATTTGGGCTGGCCCTGGGAAGCGCTTCCCTGCTCCGCTGGGGATAAAATCCGCTGTATGCTCCAACACTCGCTGGGGCAGCGGAGCGAGCAGCTTGATTTCCACCTGCTGCTTTGCCGCGAGCAGAGCGCGATTGCCGCGAGCTGGCGCTGCCAAAGCGCGGCCGTGTCGGCGCAGCGAGCAACAGCGCCAACGGAGGGATTGGAAGCGTTGAAAGGAAAACGCGCGCGTGGGATGCACCGGGAGCGAGCGGCTGCGCGCGGCTGCCAGCCCCTCGCCCGCCGCGTGGAGCCGCGTCCTTCTCTTCCCCAAACGGTTCATGCGGCCGCGGAGTCGCCAAGGCCGTGCCGGGCGCCAGCCGCTTATCCGCAGCGCGAGCTCGGCCGCTCCCCGCGCGCGCCGGGAAGCCCCACTGCCACGGAGAAACCATGGACTTGTCCACCTTCCGGGGGCTGGAATTTCCACCTGGCGGTGCAACGAGGTTGGAAGTCGCTCCGGGCTCAGCTGTGGGGATGTCTCCACACCAGGAAAGCTGGACCGGCAGCAGGGAACGTCCGTGGGCACCCCCAGGGGCACCCCCAGGAGCAACCTCGGCTGCAAAAGCGAGAAGAGAAGGAACTCGGAGCCAGGGAGCACAGAGGTTATCCGGGGAACAGAGCGACTAATTGCCGCGGTGAACAATGCATTTTAATTAAACCTCTGCAGGAAACAAGGGGAGGGAATCCGGTTAATTGCACAGAGCTGGAGCAGCGGATTAAACACGCGCTCCGCTCCGGCAGCTCCCGAGCAAAACCATGTCCCCGGGAGGGCTGCTGCGGTCCGGTGCAGCATCCTGCATCCTGCCTGGGCCCTCGCAGATTTTCCAGTTCGGGAGCAGGCGAGGCCACCTTGGACAGGACTTTTTTCCTGGAAACATCCGGGTTTTACGCCACAGCTGCCGGTTTTAGTGCCAGGCCGGAGCGGGGGGTGCGCAGCAGCCTCCCTGTGCAGTTCGCTTGGCAGACACTGGATGGGGCTACGAAACCAAATTCCACAGTGCCCGGCTGCAATCGGGGCCAAAATGGGATTTTCCAGCCGGTCACCATCCTCCCCGCAGCAGCACCGGGAGATCCTGGCCTTGCTGCGAGCTCGGGTGAGGAGCGAGCCCCGAGCGTGCACCCACAGCCCATTAAGCTGAAGCCAGTCTTTTGTTGTTGTTGTTTTTTAATAAGTTAATACCGACTAATTGATTTTTAAATACAGGGAAATCCCACAGCCCGAGGCCTGAGCCGAAGCCCAGCTCCGGTGCAGGATTGGCAGTGGCTGGCGGAGATTGAGCGCAAAGGGGAAAAGAAAAGAGAAATTAAATCTCCTTCACGAGCCGAAGCTGCTCCAGGGCAAACCTGAGCGTTTCTTTAAAAGGTGCATCAATTTTCTCTAATAAAAGAACATAGGGAAAGGACAGAAGGGGATGGAGCTAAGATGCAAGGGACTGCAGAAGATGAGCAAGCAGAGAGAAGGCCCATCGGATTATTATTAAAATACACATCAATAGATAAATAAGAAAGTCATTTTTAAAAGGCAATTTATTGCAGTCTCTCTCACCCCGTCCTTCACGCTGTCCTGCTTCAAAGGGTGGATGGAAGTCGTGAGTTCCACACACAGCCTTGAAACGTCTCCAATGATGCCATGAACAGAGAGCCTCGGCGCAGCACGACGTGCGGGCGCCAAAAATGCAGGTTTTCTGTTTATTTTTTAGAAAAATATCCATGCAAATAGCATATTTTTCACTGCTAAACTTCTTTAATGTTGGAAAAATAAACAACAAAAGCGGAATTGGGGGAAGAACCGAAGGGAGCTTGGGCGAGGGGCTGCCGGAGGTGGCGGCTCCCGTCCCGGCGCCCCGACGAGACGTCCCCTCGGTCCGACGCAAAGTGCAAATGAAGTCCCTGCAGCAGCGCTGCGCCCGGATCCCAAGAAAGTCAGTGCCGGGACGGAGCCTCGCTCGGAGCTGGGAAACCTGGAGCGGTAGTCCCGGGAAACCCGGGCGCGCGGGACAAGAGCAGAAGAGGACAAAAAGAGGAAAACCAACAGCAGATGGGGAGCCTCACGGCTGCTCCGAGCCCTGCCGCCCGCGCTCCAAGCTCCTCTTCCTCCTGTCCCTAAGTGTGCCCAAGGCCATGGCTTATTCCCTGCTGAGCAAGGCTAATGCTACAGAGCTAAGTGCAGTTTTCCTCTTGCCGAGATGTACAAAAAGCAAAGATATTCCTCCCAAGAGGAATATCCTCCTCTCCACGTCGGCAGGGCTTCCCGCACAGCCACCCGCGGGGATGCTCCATGGTACACAAAGCAACATGAGCCTATGCCAAAGGGAAGCAGCGGCTCCCACAAAGCAGCATTTCCCTGGAGAGCCCCTCCACTGCCTCTGATCCCCCTGGCTCCCCCAAATTCAGCGCCGGCCAGGGGAAGGCACCACAGGACAGCACAGGGTCCCGGTGCACCGGGCTGCTCCGGGCTTGTTTTCCTGCTTTTCCTTCTTCTAACCCACAAAATACACTGGGAAAGTCTGCTCTGAAACGCAGGGAAGGCTCCGGCGAGGGAGAGGGCGGTTTGGCTCCTATTGCTACGGGCAGCCCCAACGCCGGGCTGACGGTCATGCGGGGTTGTTGCAAGGATGCGTGCGCCTGTGCGCGCGCAGCTCCGAAGCAGCCCGTCCTCGGTGGCGGGTGGCCCCGGGGGTGACAGCGGTGGCCCGGGCTCCGCGGTGGCTACTCGGCCGCCACTTGCTCGATGTGGTCGCTCAGCAGCTTGAACTGCTCTGCGGAGGGGAGAGGGGAGGCGGCGCGGGCTCGGTGCGGCCGGGGCCAGCGCCATCCCCCCGCCGCGGCCCTACCTTCGTCCAGGTTGCCGATGGTCGCCTGCTTCTTCAGGAAGTCGCTGCAGAGCTTCTTGCTGAGGCCGAAGGCCAGCATGTTGTGGATGAAGGTGCTGAGGACAGATGGGCAGGCGCAGGCTGCACTCGGCCTCCCTGCAGCTTCCTCCCCGACCCACCGCCCTCCTCATCCTCCCTGCAGCGCTTTGCGTTGCTAGCAGGATGCCCTCGGATGCGGGAGGCCCTGCATCCCGCGGGCAACATCCGACCGCGGTGCAGCCCGCACGCCGGCACGGCCAGGAGCAGCGCGGCCGCATCGCCCCCTCCCCGTCCGTGTGCCCGTCCGTGTGCCCGTCCGTGCGTCCGCCCGGCGCTCACCCCAGCTGCCCGAAGGTGATGTTCTCGTTGAAGCGCAGGCTGTCGTCGCGCTCCTCCTGCGTCATGTGGCACCACTTCTCCCTGCAAGGCAGGAGCAGCCCGGGCAGCGTCACGCGGGGACGGCCCCGTTCCTCTCCCCCGAGGCCCCGGCGCTGCCCCGGGACGCCCCGGCTCCCACCTGCAAACAACCGATTTCCCCCAGCTGCCCCTTGGGAAAACTACAGCTCTGGGGTGAAGCCAGCCCTGGTCTGGAAAGAAGTCCGGGAAGGTTACAGCAAGGATAAGAGGATAAAGGGAAAGAAAAACAGGGACAGGTAGAAGAAAAATAAATATATATATATATATGGAGGAGAAGCAAGAGGACCACGACAGCACAGCCCGTGCTCCATGCGGGATCAGAGATGCGGGAGGAAGCGGCTGGTGGGAAGGGGGCTCTTCTGCAGCGGAGCAAGTTCGGACTGAGCACCCGCGGTGGCTGCCGAGGCTGGAAAGTGAGGAGAGCCGGGAACGCGGCGGGATGCGCCCACACCCCTCTGCTCGGATGCGCAGCAGGAGCTGCTGAGTTGGCCCTGGCTGAGCCAATTACAGTGATAGGGCTTGCGGACCTTATCCCTATTTTAAAAAGAATTTTTAAAATATTTTTTTTAAAGTATTTTCTCCCAGATAAAGCTCATGATAGCAGCGGGGACACCAAATCTGAAGGCTGAGAATGGAGAAGAATCTGTCTCTTCAAAGCTTTGAAAGCTGAGCAAAGCTTTGCAGGCCCTGCTGGCCACTTGCAGGGGAAGCAGGTTTTTTTTGTTTTTTTTTTTCCTGCCTTTTTTAAATTTTTGATGGAGGAAAGGGAAAAAAGTCATCAAAATGCTCAAGAAAAATTCACCCTGCTTCTGGCTTGCAACACAGGAGGAAGGTGCCTGGAAAGGGGGAAAGCCCCACATGCAACTCCATCCAAATCCTTTGAGTTTTCCACCCACAGTTTGGCTTATCCAGCTGCCAGTGTGTGCCTTAACCACGCTAAAAATCCACTGCTGAGCTCCCTCGCCTTCCCTAGGGCCATCCCTTCACGTGATCTGCTCCAAGGTCAGATATCCCAAGCTCCAGCAACGCAGCCAAGGCTCTGCACCCTGCGCTCGCCCCTGCTGATGGACGCGACCGTGCTCGGTCTTTGTGACCCACTTGCAAGCTTACAAATGCAACACGCAATTCCAGTTGCATTTCCTTTCCCTTTTGCATAAGGAAAAAAAAAAAGAAAAAGAAAAAAAAAAAAAAAAGGATCGGATTTTCCAGCCGGACCAAGGTCATGACACATTGGCACAACCAGGGACACAGTAAAGCCAATGGACACGGAAGCAGCAGTGGGGAGCACTCTGCTTCCAAAGCGCTTTTTCCCGAGGGTGGATTTGGACCCAGAGAGAGCCGGCCCTGCCGGACAGAGCAACCAGGTAACACGGACAGACACACACACCTCTTCTCCTCTTCCTCTCCAGCGCTCCCTCTGGAGTGGCGGCAGAAACGGGGCCAACAAAGGTTGGGTGTTAAAGACCATGCAAGAGAGATGGATGGAGGAGAAAGAAAGGAAGAAAGAAAAAAGAGAAGAACAGATGAAACAGTTGTTAGAGGCAGAAAGAGAGAAAAGAGAGAGAAGAAGAGGAATTTAGTGCTTTTTTCCTTCCCATCCGCCCCGGGCTCGCACCCTACCTGGTGGTGGGGGACCTCTTCCTCCGCTCACAGTGAACCGCGTCGAAGAAGGCGGCGTTCCAAAACCGCAGGTTGTGCCTGCGAGGAGGAGGAGGAGGAGGAGGGAGGAAGGAGGTGGTGGCAGCGACCCAGGGCCAGCCCCCACCGCCAGCCCCCTGCGTGGCTGCAAACCCCAATTTCCTGGCCAAGGGGATGTGCAAAGGCTGGGCCACCTCTTGTCGGGGTGGCACCAGCTTGAAAGCAACGGGGAAAGTCCGGGTGAAACGCAACACGCGGGCAGGGCAGCCCCCTGCCGCACGCCCGGGGCCCCGGCCGCCTTACCAGATGGGCTGCTGCTTGAGGTGCATGTACAGGTAGATCTTCTCTCCTCTCCTCTCCTCCTCCGGGCTCTGCACGGAAGCTGTGGGGACGCACAGGTGACACTCGGCCTCCCACCCGCGCATGGACGTCACCGTCCCTGGTGGGTGTCCAAGCGGCCACCGTGTCCCAGGAGGACCCGCTCCACTCACCCGTCGTCTTCACCTTCTCCTTCGGCTTGTCCTCCCCGTCGCTGCTGCGACACAGAAACCAGCGTCAGCTCCAGAGCATCCCGTCCCCACGCAGCCCATATGGGAAGCCCTGACTTCCTTGGCGAGGGAACCACCTTCATTTTCCCACGCCACGGTCCCCAGAGCCAACAAGGTGGCCAGAGACACCTCCCCGCGCCGCCTCCCCGCGGTGACCCCAAGCCCTGGCGCCGGTGCCACGTCACGAGCGCATCCCAGCCCAGCAGAGCGCCCGCCGGCGTGGTACCCACTCGCCCTTCCGCGCCGCAGGGCCCTTCAGCTTGGTCTCGAGGCCCCCGAAGAAGCCCTTGACGTTCTCCGTCCTGGCCGACGTGTTCTTCAGCAGCCGCTCCGCGATGTCCTTCTTCTCGGCCAGCCAGCTGTTGGCCGACTTCAGGTAGGAGTCGATGCTGCCCGTGGGCTTCTCCCTGCTCTCCGAGGGCAGCGCGTGCGGTTTGCCTGGGGGGAGGCAGCAGGAGCTCAGGCTCCAAGGAGCACCGCGCTCACGACCCGCTCTCCATCCCATCCCGACTCCTGCAGGTTTGTCTCCTCTCCCCGCTTTGGATAGAAAAACGAGTGTCCTGCAGAGGAGTCACACATCAGGCAACGTTGCTGGGCTGGGATTGGGGTCACATCCCCAGGGTGAGGGGACACCTGGGGACAGGATTGCGAGGGATATTCGCCGCATACAGATATACTCTGAGAAGCAACGAGGACCCAACATCAGCGTGAGCTCCCGGCACGAGGAGGGTCTCCCGGAGCCGGGCACAGCCTCCGGGCCACGCAGACCCTTCCCCGAGCAGCATCCGAGCAGACAAAACGCACGCTCAGGGGCGGTTCTGAAACCACAACACCTGGACCAGGGACATTTCACCATCTGTCTTCAGCACAAGAAAAGCCCGAGGGTGCAGACGCCTCTTACCGATGTAGTAGTAAGTGAAACACATGGTCATGAGGTTCTTGGCAGGGCTGAAGTCATCCATCTGGTGACACCTGAAAAGGAGGCAGAGCTGGATGAAGACCCCTGGCAATGGGAACGGAAGCATCCTCGTAGCTCCTGCTCATTCCACCCATAGCCGCGGATCTGCTCCCCCAGGAAGCGGCCTCTTTCCTGCTGCCAACCCCCAGCTGTCCCAACACGGCACACGGGACACCCCGTGATGCTTTGCACGAGCTCCTGCTTCCCGAGGCTTGGAGACGGGGCTCTCCTGCCCCTCTGCATTAAGGGGAACACCCTGGTGACTGCAGGGAAGCTGAACCCCAGCACTTACTCAAACAGCACGAGGGCGAACGACTGCATGAGGCGATAGAAGGTCTGCTCCGAGACGCACTTGGAGTTGCAGCGCTGCAAGCACAAAGCCAGGTGCAGGTTAGCACGGCCGCCCGCGGCGGCAGGGAGCCCCGCCGCCCCCGCGTCCCCAAGGAAGGGGGCCAGAGGGTCCTTCAACCAGGCCTCCATCTGGGAAACAGCAGTTTGAATTCCTGACTTGTTTCCCTAGGGGAAAAATAGAGAACTTGCCTCCCTCCCGGTGACCATCATATTTTTAACTGCTTCAGGATGCATTTATTCACTTCTGTATCTTACTCTGCTGGGATTAAGCAGATCACCCTCCCTTACCCTGAGTTCCTGCCCTCCACAAACACCTTCACCTGCTCCTGGGCACTGCCAAATCCCTGGCCCGTGCCGGCCACCCCAGCTGTGTCCCCACACGGACACGGCTTCGTACCAAGGCTCTGCCCAAGTCGCCCCTTACCTGAGCGCTCACGTATCGTGCGAACCATTCCCTGCCCTTCCCGTTCTCGCCGCTGCAGAGCTCACCAAACCTGGCCTTCTCTTCTTGGTCCAGGTCCTCGCTGGAACAGAAAAGGGGAGAAAAATAAGAAAAACACCGTTAAAGTCGAGGACGTGTAGCAGCAGTAGTAGGGCTGCCCCTGCCCACAGGGATGCCCAGTTCCCGCAAGGTCCAGATGCCGCGATGGGGAGGAGGGCGGGAGGAAGATGCAGGCACATCCTCGATGCTCTCGTGCACGGGGAGAGGAAGGAGCAGAGAGCAAGCAGAGCTGAGCAGAAACCCAGCCCCAGGGAGCAAAGCAACCGCAGCTCTCGCCCCTCATCACCCGCTGCTTGCTTGACTGCGCTCGCCCCGCGCAGCGCCGCCAGCCGCAACGCGGCTGCGCACGGCCAGGAGACGCGGCGGCGGCGGCTCACCCGCCGCTGAAGACCTTGTCCACGTAGCGCCGCATGAAGTCGCGGCGCTCCCCCGCCGCCTCGTCCTTGGCCGACTCGGTGCTCTGGCTCGAGGAGAAGGACTCGTTGGAGGACGAGCGGCGGCGGCTGCTCCAGCGGCCGGGCGAGTAGCCCATGTCATTCTCGCTGTCTGCCGACTCGGTGGCATCGCTCTCCTCGGCGGCCGGGTCGCCGCCCGCCGGGTCCCCAGGCGAGGGCTCGATGGGGACGGACGTCTCAGCGTCCAAGTCGATGAGGTTCCCCACGGGCACGTCCAAGGGGGCCTCCATGGCTCTCGCGGAGGACGCAAGGAGCCGGGGGGACGCAGCAGCTCCGTTCACCCTCACCGGGACCTCAGCAGCATCTTCGGCCTCGCAGGACGCGCTGGCTAAAGCTGGCAGGCCCTTCTGCCCCGGGTTGCGTTAGCACACGGCATCTGCAAGACAAGGGACGGGCACGGGGGATGAGCGAAGCCTGAGGAACCAATGCCATGGAGCAGGGGGAAGGCATCACCACCACCATTGGCAACGTGCCCTGGATGCCACCAGCAGCAGCGAGGCCAGGACAAGGGCACAGCCAGCCCTGCTGCTCCACGAGAGACTCCCCGCGGTGGCCTCGCACTTCCCGCGCCCTTGGGGGATTTTCCTCCCTCCTGACTCATCCCTCAGCCCGGAGAGGCGGCAGTTTAAGCCCGAGCATCACATGCCACGTTGGGAAGGTGACATCTCACAGCCTGACAGGCCAAGTCAGCAGCCAGTCAAGGCGCTCGTGAGCTGCTGGCGGCGAGGGCTGTGCACAGAGCACGATGCCAGGACACAGCAAACCCCCCGCGGGAGGCGTCCGCCCGGCCAGGCTGGCGGAGAGGCCACCGGGCACCATCGCCCGGCCAGGCTGCGTCCAGCCCCGGCACGCGCTGCCCGGGAGCGAGGCCGGACCAGCGAGCTCGCGCACGAGCAAAACCCCGAGCGGTGAGGACGCAACCTTGGACCCGGCTCTGCACGGCCTGTCCCGCGCCAGGAATCCCGGGATTTGGAGGCGTCCATGAGCTCTAGTGTCTTCCAGGTCCTGCAGGACACTGGCCGGCCGAGGTAACGCTTCCTCGCCCGGCGCGCCTTGCCGCGCTTCCTTCCTTGCAAGCACGCGCATCTGGATTTCCCGCGCGGAGCTGCCACGTAATAAATCCGCATCTTCCCACTGGAAACACCAGCCAGGGAGCGTTAGCAGCAAGGAAAAGAGCTATCGGGAGCCAGCTGCAGATGGAGAGCGCCAAGAGTCGCCTTTGCTGCGGGGGCATCGCAGATGGAGCCCCCCGGGCTGTGCAACTGCAGAGGAGAAGGGAAAGAGGAGCCTTGCCGGGAGATTTTGGGCTGCAAGCTTCGGGCAAACTTTGCCGCTCGCTGCAATGAGCCACGGAAACGCAGACCGGGAGATGCGACACAGCTTATTTGTAGCTCATTGCTGTTATGAATAAATGAGACTTAAAAAGAAAATAATCAAGTAGTTTTTGCTGCACTGAACTTGACCTGTATTTTGAAGCGGTTAAAATCTCAGCACTTCTCGTTGCTCGTGCTGTTTTCCTTTCGTCTCTGCTCGGTGAAGGCAGAGCCTGATCGCGCCGCGCTCATCACCCCGGCCCCACGGCATCCCGCAGTTCTCCCGCACACTTCCCAAGGGCAGGCACTTCCCGAGGGAACGTGGGATGCTGCTTCCGAGGAGCACGAGCCGGCACCGACTGTGCCCACCTACCCCCTGATAAAGGGCTGCCAAGGAAATTGCATCTTCGAGCGAAGCGGCGCTGCCGCCATCTGCGGCTTCCCTGACCAAGTGAGACGTGAAGTACGTGCCGGCTCTCCCGGCAACGTCCCCGTAGGATTTTGGAGCTTGGGGACGGCGGCTTTTGGAGCGGGCGAAGGCGCTCGGGACACGAGTGGGCTGCCGTGCAGGGTGCAGCCGTGCAGGAGCAGGGGGTGTTCCGGGACTGGCTGCATCCCGGCCAGAGCTGCTGCCCCCGGATGAAAGGATGGGATAAAATTACGCGGCTCTCGCCAAGCGAGCGGGCTGAGCAGGATGCGAGCGGGCAGCCCTCTGCAGCCGCTGCCCCAGGCCCGCCTGCGTGCGGAAAGCTGGAATTATAAATGTGACTAATCCGCATTAGGAGCTCCGGCCGCGGGTGCCTTTCCACACAGGGGCAGCACTGGAGCCCACGCTTGCATCTGCATCCTGCAGGGAGGCATCGCTCCAGCCCGGAGCAGTCGGGGGTCCTTAAAAACTGTCATTAGGCGCAGGAACCGCAGGCACAGGAACTGCAGCAGCCACCGGAGCACTTTCCTCTGGACTTGTCCTTCCCATAGGCCCAGGATAGGTCTCAAAGCCGCGGGTTAGCGAGACAGGGACTCCGAAAGCCCTCCTGGAAATCCACTTTGTTGGCATCCCGCATGGGAGATGCTGCTGTGAGGAGCGGGAAGAGGCGCCGAAGAGCTGCTGGCTTTGCCAAGGTTTCCAGCACTGGATCGGAGTCGTGGCGAGAAGGGCCGCGTTGGCACCGCAGCTCCCGGTGCAGGATGCGGCTGTGGGATGCGGCGGCAGCAGCGCCTTCGGCTCTGCAGCAGGAGACCCACCCTTTGCAATGGCCCCGGGCGGGCAGAGCATCCTGCACGTGGCACAGCAAGGCAGGAAGGAAACCAGGAGAGGATTCCGAGGCCGCCCGCCCCGGGGAGCGGCACCGTCACGCAGGGAGGCTCAAGCCATGGGCGCAACCTTCCTTTCAGCCAAGGAAAACTCCCTGCAGGGCGAGGGAACGGCCGGGCACGGCTTGTTTCCGCCCCGGGAACTGGTCAGTCTTGTTCCCCAGAGCTGCATAATCCGAGCGGAGGCCCCAGGCGATGCCGGGGCGGGGGCACTGGGTGGTACCACGGGGTACCACGTTCCTCCAGCCGCTGGGGATGACGCACTAACACCCCCCAAAAACAGCCCGAGGACACGGAAAGGCGCACACCTTCCTGCTCAGGGCCTTCCAGAGCCCTGGGAATTACCAAGTTTCCCTGTATCGCTGCGCGGAGGCTGAGAAGCTACATCCTCCAGAACTGCATCCGAAGGAACCGCGGGCTGCCCCCAACGCCGCGGAGGCCGGCAGGGCTCTGCGCACCGGCGCCTGCAGCAGAGACCGCACAACTCGGCGCACGCCAGGGCCAGCGCAGCGTCACGGCACAGGCTGCGAGCCAGCGGCCAGTGCCCCCTCTGCAAAGGCTGCATTAACCCACGCGGTCACTTTGCCAATGCAGCTCGTTCAGCATTAACAAAATGACACTTTTTGCTGTTTTTTTTTCCCTTTTTTGAGGGCGATCCGGAGCCCCCCGAGCTCCGCAGAGCACCCGGCCTCCCGCTGCCACCAGGCCCCCGCTGCCATCCCCTCCATGGGGACTCAAGGACAACAGGACCCCAAAGAGCCCGTCACCTCCAGCGCCATCATCCCCTCCCTCGGTCCGCAAGCGCCCCCGGCAGCAACCCAAATATTCCCGTGTCCTCTTCCCCTCCGGGAAAACCCCTTGGGATTCCCATGGCCGCGCAGCTCCTTAAGGGATTTTTCCCACCAAGAATAACCCCGAAGGGGCTAAAGGCGCCGCTTGCAGCGGAGGGGTAGGGGGGGTCCCGTGTCCCCCCCCAGGGCAGCGCTACCCGCCCCCCCCGGCCCGGGCCTGTCCCCCGCGGGAGGGAGGGGGGGATCAAAAGCGGCGTCGCTTCCGCAGCAGCGGAATAAAAAGGGGAAAAACAATAAATAAAATTAAGGGGGAAGAAAAAAGGAAAAAGAGGTCGTGCAAAACGCGATCGCTCGGACGGGGGGGCC
>VZSV01000008.1:12695614-12718771 GCA_013398735.1 Nothocercus julius
TATATATATATATATATATATATAAATCCGTCTTTTCCCGTTACCTTCGGTTGTTTGTTATTTTTAAAGCCTCTCCATTGCTTAAACGCTGGAGGATCAGGAATTACCTGCTCTGCTCCTCTCTGCTGAGCTCCTGCTGGGAAAAAAGATAGGATGGAATTGGAGCGAAGCTGCAGCGGGAGGAGAGCGCAAGGGGAGCGCGGCCACACACAGGACAGGGCTGGGGACCCCCGTGTCCCCTTGGACGTCCCCTGTGCTGGCGCGGAGGTCGGTGCTTCGGGGTCCTGGTGCTGCTGGAGCGGGAAGCTCCGATACTTTCACTCCACAAAGCTGCTCACAGCAAAGCAGGGCAGCCAGGGGGCCGGGAGCTCTTGCTGCAGCCCTTGGAATGGGCTGGAGACAGGGCAGTAGGGAAAGGGCTCCGGGGACGTCCGAGATCCCATTTCTTCTTCCCGCAGGAGCTCTGAGCAGCAGCCCAGGGCGCTGCCACCTTGCTGTGTGTTGAGCACCGTTATTCTGACTAACTCCCACCTCGGGAACTGCAAGTGACCATGTGCAAAACCACGTCCCCCACCCCGAATTTTTATGTGATGGCTCTCGGGACGGTGACGGCTCTCGGGACGGTGGCTATCGCGCAGACGCCTGCTCTGTGGCACGTGACTTGTGGGTCCCGTCCTGCATGCACTGGAGTTTGCACCGAGGTATCGTGGCACTCCCGGCTTTGCATGGATATTCGGCACTTCATTCTCTTTATTTTAAGGCAACGAGGCAGTGAGGGGCCTGTTCTCCCCGCCAGCCCCTCGCAGTGAGGCTCCAGGCTCTGCCCCTGCAGCCCATGCTGTGGGAGTCTCCGGCTACATGTGCATCTGCCGGGGCTGGATCCGCAGCACAGGGATAGAGACAGGAGCGGGATGCTCTGCGGAGCGCAGGAAGCATCCCCGGGGATGCACGTTATCCCTTCTGGACATTACCAAAGCGTTGGGCGATTTCTGCTTCTTCCAGCCCAAAGCCTGGGGGGAGGCGGGAGGGAATGCGGTGCCACGGCCGGAAAGGAGGCACCGCTTCGGAGGCAGAAGGATGTGATGCAAAATCCTGCTGCAAGGAGCAGGCCCAGCAAGGCCCGGAGCGTGAGCGCACGGCTCGCAGCCCCGGCCTGGAGCCGAAACACGGAGCTGCCCCTGGCCCGGGGGACACCCAGAGGTAAGAGAGAAGGGTTTGCATGCAAAAAAAAAAGAAAAAAATCACTGCTGCATTTAGGCATTTGAAGCCCAAATGATGCCCACCCTAAAGCTACTGTGGGCAAGAGATTGGTTTGGATTTGCCTTTCCCGTGCGCACCCAGCCGCACTGTCCCGCAGCTCCGATCGGCCCCCGCAGGGCGATGCCGCCGTCCGTCTCCTCCAGATCCATCCGAGGGGCTTCCAGCTCCTCGGCCGGCAGCAGCCGCCGCCCCGAGGCGGGTGTTCGGCCTTGCGACACCGCGCGCTTGCGACACGGCTGCTAAAAACCTAAATAAGCCATTCTTGCAGCCCGGCCCTCTGCAAATCCCTCCTAATCCAATCTATTTTAGTGGCATTAAGTTGGCCTCTCCCTTCCTGAGCAACAGTTGGGAAAATCTCCCTTCCTATTTACACAGGAGTTGGGAAAATCCTCTTATTTCCTTATTTCGGATTGAATCCCTGGTGCAGCCCTCGCCAGTTCTCCCTTCTCCTTGCAGGGCTCATGCAAGTGCTAAAACCCTCAGCACGGAGCAAGGACTCGCATGCACTCCTAGCTTTGCATCCAGCCGGAGCATCGCAGCAGCCTTTCCTTCCCGACAAACCATCACGGGAAGCGATCCCAGGAGCAGTGAGCCCAGTGCCAATCCCTCCCAAGCCGCTTCCCGCCGCAGCTCCTGCGGGAGCACGTGGCAAAGCACAAAGGTCACGGCTTGCTCCCTATTGCTGCCATCACGTTGATGGGACCGGTATCCGCCACCATCCCAGGTGCTCCCAGCGTGGCTGGGAGCAATCGCTGGAGCAATCCCATCGTGCAGCCGCTGCAAAAACCCCGCGGTTCCTCCCACCGATACCCCAAAATGCGGCATTTTCCGGCACAGACTGTCTCGCTTCCCGTTTCCGGAGCCAGGGAGCACTAGCAATTCGCTGTTTGTGCGGAGCCCCCGCACAGGCAGGATAACAGCCCAACGCGGAATTTATAAATAGAGCCCTCCGAGGCCGTCATTGTCACTGGGACCATCTGTTAAAACTCAGCGCGCAGCAGACAGCAGCGCAGCGCACCAAAATACGCGGGAATGCTCCGTGACGGCGGAGCAGGCCGGTGTCTGACTGTAGTCTGTAATCTCGGGTGCAATATCCGCTGTGGTTTCCGAGCGGATAGTTTTTGGGGGCAGCTAATGATGGAGACGAAGCAGCAGCAAATGCAATTTGCAAGCGTTTACCAATGCAAGGAGTAATTAAAGCTGCAGCCGTCGTTATAGCAAGGTGAATTCTGAGAGCTGGCGACGACTCACGAGAGGCAAAGGACAGAATTAATGGAGCTGCTATTCCTGGCGCCTGCGTCACTGGGGAAAGACGCAGCCAAGCATCTTCCCTCGGATGCACTGTGCAATTTGTTTTACGCTTAATGTCAGCATCATTCCCTGCAGAAGGGAGAGGGGATGAGCCTGCTAAAGTCGCTTTTTTTTTTTTTTTTTGCCAATGATGCTGCAGGTCACCAGCGAGGCCAAAGGGAGGAAATTGATGCAATTTGTACGATGGAAAAATTAATTTGCACCTCTGCAGTGCTGGTGCTGCAAGGTAGAGGCCTGAGCAGCAGCTGTAGGGACTAAAGGTGACGTTGCCAACCCCTGGAGCGAGCACCCTGTCCGCGGCCGGCACGCGGGCAATTCTCCAGGTGCCGAAATACTAATCCCAGGCCCTGCGCTCAGCATTGGGATAAGGAAGAGATGAAAGTCGCTCGCTCGGGCACGCAGGGAAATGCTTATCAGCGTTAGCAGCCTCAAGGCTGTTGCGCAGCTTCGTGGAAAACATCATTCCGCCCGCTCTGCTCGCTGCAAACGCTGCCCTCGCCCGGGCGCGCAGCTCCGGAGTCGGCCCGAGCCAAGGGCAGCTCCGCACAGCTCTATCCGCGCCGGCCGCTCACATGGGGGAGGTTATATTAAGCCGTTGTCTGCAATGCCATAATTCCACCTTGCTGCCCTGAGCCCAGCTACAGGCGAGGAAACCCACCGGTGCAAAATGAGATTGCATGGGAATTTCCAGCTATCTGCTCCCAGCAGGAAATGCTGACATGCCACAAAAGCGCTGCAAAGAAAACAGGGGGTCCGCAATGCCCCGGATCAGGTTTGGAGCAGCCGTAGTGCCCGGCGGGCAGGGCAGCCCTTGCTGAGGCTGTGGCTCGTGCGTGCCCAAACCGGTTAGTTCCCTCTCCAAGGTCGGATTCCCCGGCGTTCCCGGTCGGCACGTCCCAGCCCCAAGGTAGGAGGCTTTGTGCAAACAGCGGGTCAGAAACAGCCCGTGCCCTGGCGGCCTCGAGTGCAATTAGGGAAAACAAAGAAGGAGACGGGAAGGGGTCCAGGCTGGCACGGCTGCCGTGGCAGAGCTCCCGCTGCTGCCAAGGACCAGGCCGGCACATGCGGGATCCACGAGGGTGCAACAAGCTGTATCGGCACTGGAGCTGCGGGAAGAACCGTGGAGGGGACGCAATTCCAGCTCACGGCATCCGCAGGAACAAAGGAAACCTCCACGTTATTTATTTGTGCATCTGCCCACGCTCTTCAACGCAGCGGTTCAAAGCGGCGCACGGCTCGGGCTCCGGCTCGGTGCTTCCCTCGCTGGCTCTTACTCAGCAGCTTCCGGGGGATGAGGAAGCTGCTGCTGCGGGAGCAGCCGGCAGGACGGGCTCCTCCAGGCGGGATTAGGGGCCTCCCGCTGCCCCGGGCGCGAGGGCAGCGCCGCAGCGAGGTCACCGCGAAAGGGACGTTTCCCACCTGCCGGCGTGTTAAGGTAATGAGATCAGAGCTAAGGACAGGAGGTGAGCCGGGGCCAGGACACGCTGCGGAGGAGACGGTGGCACAGGCCAGGACAAGCAGCCGGAGCCAGCCCAGCCTGCCCCTAATTCAGGTTCCTGATTGGAATTCCTAATTCGGGGTGCTGCAGCATATCCCCACATTTGCACGAGCATCCCCCTCCCCAGCACTTCTCATCTTTTCTGCAGAACAAGCACCAGCCCTGTGTCTCTGCTCTGGACCTCAGCACCCCTGCGGGAACAGACTTGGCAGCACCCGGGTCCTGAAGGGGCTGAGTCCCAGGGGTGTCTGCCCCATGGGTGCCCATGTCCTGGGGGGATGCAAGTCCTGATCCTGGGAGACCAGGTCCTGTTGTACATACCCAGATCCCCGAGGTGCCGGTCCCAGGGGTCCCGGGTACCAGAGGGGCTGGGTCCCATAAAGGTACCTGGGTCCTGGGGCTCCTGGGTCCCATAGGTGCAGGTGGCCAAGGGGTCCCAGCTCCTGTAGCTGCCGAGCTCCCAGATCCCATGAGCACCCAGGTCCTAGGGGACTGGATCCCATAAGAGCACAGGTTCCCAGGAATCCCTGAGCTCCTGGGTCCCATAGGTTCCCAGGTTCCCTGGAGTCCTGGGTCCCATAAATGCTGGGATCCATAGATCCCATAGTTACCCAGGTTCCAGGAATCCCTCATCCCATAGGTGTGGGGTCTGGGGATCCTGGGTCCCACAGGCACCCAGTCCCCTTGGTTCCAGGTCCCATAGGTGCCCAGGTCCTGCAGGTGCCCATTCCCATAGGTACCAGGTCCCATAGGTGCCCAGTCCTAAAGGCTCTAGGTCCCATAGGTGTCCAGGTCCTATAGGTGCCCAATCCCATAGGTCCAGGGTCTCACAAGTCCCAAGTCCCATAGGTGCCCAATCCTATAGGCTTTGGATCCCATAGGTCCTGAGTCTCATAGGGGCCCGGGTGCCATGGACTCCCAGTCCCATAGGTGCCCCATCCCGTAGATTCCAGGTCCTACATGTGCCTGGGTGCCATAGACTCCGAGTCCCATAGGTGCCCAATCCCACAAGCGCCCGGGTCCCACAGGCGCCCAATCCCATAGGTCCCGGGTCCCACAGGTCCCGGTTCCCAGGGCCCGCGGGGTGCGGGGGTCCGGGGGCCGCAGCCGGTCTCGGGGCGCCCCCTGGCGGGCGCGGCGCGGAGACGCCGCCGGGGAGGCAGCGCCAGAGCCAGGGGCTGCTACGGGCCTCGTACATCGTTAATTAGCGGTGCAGACCTGGCTACTCATTAACCTGTCGCGTTAGGAAGAGCAGGAAAGGCGCGCCGGGAGCGCAGCGGGCACAGCGCTGCTCTCCGCCCCCCAGCCCGCGCGCACGGAGCGATGCTGCCCTCCGGCTGCAGCCAAGGGCTGCGCTACCAGGACACCGGAGACGCCCCGTGTCCCGCGGTCCTGCCCTGCTAGGGACACCAGCTGCCACCCGGTGCGAGGCTCCCAGGAGGAGCCCGTTTCCAGCACAGCCTTGCAGCAGCAAGGAGGGAAAGCCACCTTTCTTCGGGCTGGAACCTGCAGCTCTCCAGCTCATTAGAGCAATGAAGTCATGCCCTAGTTGTTCGTAAATCCGTGCTTCCTTGTCCTCCATTTCCGAGCTAATGGCGATCACCATGTCAAGGAGACGGACCTACCTGCTCACGAACATCACTGCAGGGTCAAAGATACCTCCTCGCTTCTCATCTCAGCTGCCCTCGCTGGCAACGGGACGAGCAGGATGCAGGACACTGCCCTTGGCCCCCAGGCAGCTCCAAGCGGCCACGTTGCTCCCCAGAGGTGTTAAAAGTGCCCAGGAGCAAAAGTGCAGAACACTGAGCGCGCGCTTGCTTGGGAAGCAGAGGTTGTAGGAGAGCAAGGCAGCATTTGGGAGCTGCATGTGGCTGGTATTTGGGAATATTACTACTTAAGAAACTACATTTGCACTTCTCAAAGGCCAAACATATGGTTGGAGTTAACGCACACTTATTATATGGGTTTTACTGTTTTCCTCTAAGCAATTAAGTCTCAAAGGATTGCATGGTCATATAGGGAAGGCATCAATGAAGGGTTGGAGTCAGAGGGGCCTTGCAGCACCAGAGAATTAACACCTATGAAATGAGGGAAGGCAGCGGTGGGAAAAAATAGGGGGTAAAAAAAGGAGGTCACGTGCAGCTTGCTGCTCTCAAGGAGATGCACTACTGCACTCTGGCTGCAGTCACTGGCATTGAGAAGGCAGAGCCAGTTGCGGATCAGGAGTTCACATGTGAACTCTAATAGGCAATAGCTGCAATGCTGCATGTCCAAGGTCTCAAAAATAACAACCTGCCCACAAATTGTTGTGACTGGCAGAACTGCATAGCTGGAAGGGCAACATCCAGTCCAGAAAAGCTCTTGTAGACAGAGCTTGGGCACCGAGCTCGCGACTCCTCCAGCCTCTCCAATTTCAACCTATTTGCTCACCTGGAAAAGCACTGGGAGAAGCTCAGTCCTGAGGGAGTAGAGGCAGGAAAAAGCGTGTGGAAAATGGGATAATATGGACGATTCTCAGCCTGTTTCCATAAAGAAGGGGGCTCGCACCATCCTGCTGCCTGTCTCCCCCTCCTCATCCTCTCCATGGGAGCTGTGGGAACGTGTCTCATATCTGCGGGAAATCAGTTCTACTGTAGAGCACCAGAATGAGGAAAAATCAGCTTTTATTGCAAGGTGGGAGAGAGGCTGCTCCTCATCCGAAGGGTGGAATAGCACCTGCTGCTTTTCTTTGGAAAAGGAAAAGAAGCAGAACAGAAGTAAGTTCACAAAACTTTCAATTTTTATTATTTGAAACTGGAAAAGGCTCCTTGGGTAACAATGATCAGGTGGAAAAGTAACACACAGACTTTGTTCCACTCACAGACACCTCGGATGTGGTAGGTCTGGCCTTATAGAGCCAGCCCATTCCTTGCAAACCCACAAATAAAGAGGTAAAAACCCCATCCTTCATGTGGAGGAACAGGCAGGCAGGCGAGTTGGTTAAACTACATTTATCATGTTCCACACACTGGTGTTTGTGGCATCAAACTGAGGTGCTCAATGGCAAAAAGGATTTCAGAACGAAAAGCTCACCTTTCCCCTCGGTGCTGCCCCCTGCAAGCAGCAGAGATCTGGCCTCTCACCTTCATTTTTAATAATCATGAAAATAAAAGTACGACAGGGCGTTTTATGGACACTTACTTACACTCAAAGCCTGCTGGAGATACCCAGATTAGTCAGTCAGTGCCATGTTAAAGTGGTTAGTGCAAAATTCACACAAAAATTGGGTACGCCTGCAATGGGGAACATAAGGGTATTATCAATGAAAAAAAAAAGGCCAGGTTGTTTTTAATTAAACCAGTGAACACTGCTGAAGTGAGTGCTCTTTTCCTCAAAAATTAGAGAGAGACCACAATCCAATGAAAAAAAAAAACAGTTAGTTTAGCACAGAAAACGCCCGTGGCACTCCCATTTTGATACCTTATCTTCCATTCTGCAGCCTGATCACCCCTATTTCAAATATCTCGCTGTCCGACGCGTAAGCGACGCTGCCCGTCTGGCCTGCACACAACCCTTCGCCAGCTGAACACACCACAAGGTTATTGGCCATGGGAGCAACCAGCTGCAAGACCAAGTTAATATATTATCTTCTCCTAAACTAACAAGCTGAGATTACACAACCCTTTTCCACACAACACCCAACACTCGTATTACGTTCCACTAGTCTTAAATTAATAAAAAGCAATGAAAAGTCACCCTGTAAAAGTAAACATTGAGTCAGCCACATTTTTTTTCTGGTAGGTTACATCTCCAAGCATGATTTTGTTTTCTCCCCAGTAAAAGTTTCCTAATGAATTGCAGTGCGGCCTCTAATTCCCCATTCCAGGACAAGCACGGCAGTTCTTCACCATTTGCCCCAGATTCAACATTTGCTGCTGAGGAAAACTGATACCCAAGATTACAGATAATTCTGCCCCTCCACCTCCCCAGTCAAAAAAAGAACCTGACAAGTCTGTGTGGACTGCAGCAAGTCCTCTGTGGCAACAAAGCCTGATCCCAGCACATTTATAGCTATGAAATCAGGCCCAACACAAATAAACAAAGCAGCTGGATGAGGATCTTTGAGGCTTCTGTTTCCCAGCTGGCCGACCCCACGTGTTTTGACATGCAAAAAGCACGAGCTTTCATGCTAGGAGCACAACATGGCCTGAGCATCTCACTTGTTTACTGCTCTCGAGCTAGAATTTAGTTCCCATTTGGGTCTTCCGGTAGCTATTAGGGCAGTGATGCTGCACGACCTAATTGCAGCACTTTGCTCATTTACTCCAAAATGCTTGTGCCAAGAGAGCATTCCCTACCACCAAGGGGTTATTTTCCATCTTCCCTGGTGCTTCCCATCCGCTTGGCATCAAGGAATATGCTAATTGTCCCCAAGGTTATCTATGGAAAGTGAACAGGGCAAGGTGACAGCAGCAGCAGTCAGAGGTTTATCACCCCACCACACATTAACCTCATGCACAGCTCGGAGAAACATCCCAGAACGGTGACAACGCGGGTTGAAGGAACAAGCAGGGTGTGCACCAAAATATCCCGCGCGGGGAGGTGGCAGAGCCTGCACCAAACAAGAACGAGTCCAGCAAAACCCTGCCCTGTCACCACTGTCATCAGCGCTCGCAGGGAGAGGCAGAACAAAAGCCCAAGGGAGGAACAGCATTAAGTGTCAGTGTCTCGCTTTGCCCTCTTGCCAACTCTCTGTGCTCAGCCAGCCAAATCGGAGGGAGTTTTCTTCTGAAATGCCACAAAAGCCTGCTAGGCTTTCAGGAGTGGAAGGTGAGAGGGAAAAGGAGGAGCATTAATAAGAATTTGCTATTTTTGCTGCCTTTGCTCTAGACAGAATAAAGCCGCAATGTACCAGCAGCTTGGCCTTTAATTGGGACTAGTACATTCTGACATTTTGAGGCCAATCAGGTACACTATAAATAAAAAGAAGCTTCTGCAAGGGCAAAGCTGATCTCTGAGAAGCTACTGCAGCACATCCAGCCTCTGCAAAGTCCTTCTCTGCAGCCAGCCAGGTCTCGTGTTCAGAAGGGACTCGACACTGGCCAAGGTTTGGCAGGGACAAGCTACAAGGAGAGGAACCACCCCAGCCTGGACAACAGCAGATGCACAACAGGTGCCAACAGGCGACCAAGAGGATCTCGCACAAGCGGCTAAGCAGACCTGCAACACTGTGCACAACACCCCTGCCTTCCTCCCTGCGCAGGTTTGCACTCCCCGGCAGACTCCTGGCACGGAGGACAACCAAAGCAGCAGGTTGCGGCTCCAAAATCCACTTTTTGACACCTTAACCACGTTTACACGTTCAGCCAGCCAGACACAGCGAGGTACAGGGAGGAGACTGAGTTCAGAATCGGCGTCTATCCTTAGGAGACAGTGACTCGGATCAAGTGCTTGTAGTGCAATCAATACAGACTGGATTTGCAATCTTATGCAAAGAAAGAAAATCAAAAACTATTAATACAGTTACGGGAAACTAGGATTTTCTTTTTCGGGTGACTGGGACATGAAAGGAAGAAAGAAACCACAAATTAAAACTATGGATCCATTTTACAGTTTACACAGAGCTGGTTTTAGGGACAAGCTATCGAAACAGCTGCCCAAGGGGACCCCTCTCATCCCTATAGATGTTACGGATCAATACGAAGCAGCTTGACAGCCAGCCCCAAAATAAACTGGCCACTCAAATGCCAGACTCCTAATGTCTTTAGGTATCCCAGAAAAACGCATAATCGCGCTTGAAACTTCTGCCTACAAGATTTAAGTGCACATTTTGCTTCTCAGTGGCTGCAACAGAGAAGCCCAATTTCAGCCTCAGGTCACCTCTCTGCCCACAAGCCAATGATCACAGAATTGTCACTGTCCCTTTTTCTCCCAGCAGCTCTGCCAGGCCTGAATGATGGGGTGAGACCCAGGACAACCCTTCCCTCTGCTGACAGAGGGACACATCTAGCAGGTTGCTCAGAAACAACTTGCTTTTTATAGCTCATTCACCAGAACAGTAACAGCCCTTCTGATCCTCTCCTCCGGCACAGGCAGGTTTTCCACTACCAACAAAGCAGCAGGAAGGAAACAAAGTGCCCCAAATCACCTTCAAATTCCCAGTGGTTTCAAAAACCTCTATCCAAAGAGACATTAGTCCTGCGAGTGACATAACCTTCTGCTCAAAATCTCTGCTGGAGACTCAGTTCTTGCACAGCTTGAGGGAACACGTGGAAGCCAAAGATGGCAAAAACCCTCGCGAGGGCCAGAACAAAAGCTTCTCATACTCAGTGAAGACAGGCAGGGACGGGAACTTCAGAAGGCCGAGCACGGCTGTGCACATCATCATTTACTGTGGAGATCTTCCCCAAGGTGAGAGAATGTCCCAAAGGAAACCTCCCACTCCAACTTCAAGTCAAGGACAGGGGTATTCCACCAGTTCCTCTGGGCAACGATGCACCCAGGGAAAGGTTTCTGGAGAAGAGGACACTTTGTCACTTGTGACACACCCACCATGAGCAGCCAGCCGGCAGCGGGGAAGCCACACAGGTTTTCAGGAGAGAAAAGCAAGTCTCCTAGGAGGGCTGATTGGCCTGGAATACAGCACAAGCATAAAGGAGTCCTCTCCCGGAGGAAGATCTCTTCCCATGGGAGATTGCTAATGGACAGAGCCACGGGCTTCCATCAGCCCAGTCCAAACTTCTGATCCAATTCCGGCCTTGAGTTAATTTTGTTCCGATATATCCTTTTTGCAATAAGAAAGCTCTACTTCCTCCTCTGCAGGATCCCTTCAGCCGTACAAAGCTAGGTTACAGACTGGATAACAAGGACTGCCAGGGAGAAACGTGAGGAGGCAGGGACGAAAGGGCAGTCATGAATATTTTACCAGGGATGTGTACATTTGGGGTAAAAAGGCTTTAAAAAGTGCATGCTTTTATTCAGAGGTACCAAGAGCAAGGAATCCCTCATCCCATCCCTAGCTGGGAAGTGCAGTGGCCTTTGCCACCCCTAGCCCTGTCCATCCCAAATCACCCGTCAAGTTGCCAGCAATTGAATGTTCTTCAGCATTTCATCAAAAGCCTCACGGGAAGGCGCTTCGGCATTCTGGAACGAGACCTTGATCCGGCTGTAGAGGCTGAAGGACTTCAGCTCCAACCAGATGAAGCCAAAACGATCGTTGTCAAAGAGGACAAAAACACCAGGTGTTCGCTCGGGGCTGGTGAAGCCATGGCCAGCAATAAGCCCCGTCCCATAGAAACTGCAGGGAGAAAGGAAAAGCAAGAAAGATGTGAAAAGTCATAACTGCCTGATATTTCCTTAAAAAAAAAAAAAAAAAAAAACATATATACGATCAAGGTATCCTCAACTATACTGCCAGGCACTACAGAACAGAGAGCTTTACATTCAGCCAGTTCTCATGATGCAGCACAAGACATCATTGCTACTATTCCAGGAAGAGGAACTATCCTTTGCTATGTATCTTCCCCTGGGCCTTTAGGGAACTTGTTGCTTTTGGGGGTCCTAAGAATTAGCAGCTGCACACTAAAGCTGAACTTCTCTGCAGTTTGACCCAGGAATCAAACTGAGAACAGCATGTGTCTCAAAGATTCCCTTTTTGGTTTCAAAAAGTAACAGAATTACTAGACTTTAAAAAACACCGGTCTCCATTACCAAATTCGGCAGGTCCTAGGATAGTCTTCATTCCTCGATATGACTCCCATGGGCAGCACGAAGGGCTGCGAAGCTGGTGCCTTGTCCTGGGCCATCCCTTCAGCTCCAGCCGCAGTCTCTTCCCCCTTGGCACCTTCTCCTCCCTGGGGCTGTGCAGTGGGCTGGGAGGCAGCTTGCTGGGATCCATCCTCTTCCTCCTTCCGTTGTTCCTCCTCCTGCTCCTCCCGGCGCACCTGCTCCTGGACCTCAAGGACGACGCGAGAGAGCTCACTAAAATCACGTAGGTTCTCGACATCAGGTAGCTGAAGAGGATGCGCCAGGTCGATCTCCACCGTCTGCTGCCCGGCTGGGATGTTGGGATCTCCCTAAAGACAGGGACCACCATCCACGGTTGCAAAGGCGGGATGCTACAAAGTTCGTACCTGCATCCTCCCCATGTCTGTCATCCGACAAGGACAAGCTTTTCTAAACAGTTCCCCCCATTCTACAATAATGAGTTGACAGCTAAACCTTCAGATGTTGTTCACCATTCCCTGAACTGCCTATGTCACCCCTGTATTCCCCATCCTGGGAACAGAATTTTAGTCAAATGGTATAGCCATGCTGTGCTTGCAGGGGTGAAAGATAGTCACAGCCACAACCACATTTCGTTAGGATTCCTCCCTGAGAGGAGTGAGCTCACTAGCTTGTTTTCAGTAAGAAAAGACAAGTTTGGTACCTGCTTTACAGATGCGCGTGGTCTTTAGGGCCCTGCTGCTTGCTGTCCCCAGAAAGCAGCCGCCGGGGAGAAAAACGAAGGGAGAACTGGGTGGAGTCGTAAGAGAACTCTGCCAAGCAGGCTGTAGCTACTCTGCACATGTTAAAGTTTACCTGATACCACCAGTTTCCATGAGAAACAGACTTAGGGGTGGTAACAACTGACTGATCACCTCCCCAGCACACAGCTGTCTCCTATGGATCCACAGCAGCAAGAAGAGGAAACTTTAATTGGCAGAGAGAAAGGAAAACACACTCACAGTGATTTTAGTCCCCTTGGCTTTCTTTCCATGAAAGCTCAGCATGACAATCTCCAGCCCATGGCTCCCATATGTTCCTTTGAAGAGACCTGGCTTTATAAGGTCGTCAGGGCTGCTAGGAGGGAGGTAGATGCGTCGATATGTCAAGCAGTTGCTATGAAAAAAGAAAAAAAAAATAGTTTAAAAGAGAACGCCTGCATGTGAAAAATGTGTTTACAGCCTGCTTTTCTAGGTCGCTTTGGGTCATCATTAATAGAAGGGCTGAAGCTGTGATTTCAGACCTGCCAACAAGTGCAACACATTTTGCTTCAGATCTATGCAAACACAGCCCCCTCATTTCTTCCTCCCTTCACTTTTCCCTTCTACCAGTCGTTGTTAGCACAGCAGGAGGTTCTGTGGCAAGGTCACAGTAAACCTCCTCACTCCCTGGGATTTCTGGAGAATCCAAAAGCAAAGCGTATTTAAACATCTGCTACAATGATGGAGCTCCTATTAGAAGTTTGGAGTGACAGTTAAAAAATGACTTCTCAGGGACTGGGTAATTTCTGCCTTGTGCAGTACAAAGTGTATTGCTTACTAATACGGATAATAAGCACACAGGCCCTTGGGATCATGGATATTCGTTCCATCTTCAAACTAAGCACAGTTAAATGACTCAAAACCATCTTACTGTGCACGGAGCTATTCTAAAGAATCTGAAACATTATCATTACTGCTTTCATTACATCTTATTTCTCTAAGCAACTGGAAATGACTGCGCTTCACTGTATGCTTGCACAGAGCCTGCAACAGCAGAAGCTGAACAAAGTCACCGTCCTTTGCTGTTCTGTTAAAACTCATTACAAGAAAGCATTATGTTATCAGAACAAACGACCCAACAGGCTCTTGAAGTTGCAGCTGCCTCAATACCTAGGAAGAGCTGGTATCCTTACTCATATTGGCTGGTGTAGATGAACTTCATCAAGATGAGCTCTTGCATGTGTTCATGGAAAATGTCTTCCAGAGTCCGACCCCACTCTTCCCTCAGCCATGTCCGGAATTCCTGCAGCACAAGGAGAGGGGACAAGGGAGATGCTAGAACTGCTTTATTTGCAGCAGCAATGGTACCCCAGGATGATTCACTACATCAACAAATACACCAGTGGAGCCACAGAGAGGTCACACGCTCTGCCAGGCTCTAGCTGGATTTGGGAACAAGCCCACATTGCTACACTGGTGACCTGGAAAAAGGATAAAGAAGAAATCATCGCAGTAACTGCCCTACACCCGCGAGGTACCACACAGCAAAGGTGCACTTAGCTTCAAAGAAAGAGAGGGTAAAGCCATCATGCCTCCTCAGAATAAAAGCATAAGCATCACCTGCTACTTCAAAGTAACTGACCTACTGTTTGTTTGTGTCCTGACTTACCTTGCAGTAATTTGTTTGCGTGCCCCTAAGCTGACTCCCCTGCCCTATTCTGACATGTCAAACATAAAACGGGAAGATTTTCAAAAGCACTAAAGACTCTGGAGGTTAAATCCTGCTCATTTAAACACTGACACATCTAAATCCAAAGGGTGCTTTGAAAATGTCTCCTGACATACCTCTACACCAGCTTTGACAAGTTAATACCCTAACATGAGTTAGCATGATAACAGCTTACTCTAAGATAGCAGCCTACCAAGTGATATTACAAACCTGCTTTCTTTATCTTCTAAAGCCAGATCCTCCAATTACCATAATACCACACACATTTAACACAGTGCTTTGAAAGTATTTAAGCATTTCTCATCTGCTACAGAACCAGAAAACACTTAACTAAACCTTTCACCCAGCTGTTTCCCATTAATAGACAGACGTTTTAAAGCTTTGGTTAGAAGTGACTGAAGTATCAGATTTGTCATGTCTAACCAGCTGGGCTCCTGGCAGCAACCATCACTACCTGGAACAGCTATTAGCTGAAAGCTTCTGTCTTGACATTCAGACCTGCATCTTAAAAGCATGTAATTTGAGTTAGGAATCTGCTTTGCTGAGATATTACAGATACAGGATAAACAACAAAAATGCAGTTTTTAATCCTGCGGTCAAACAGGCAAGCAGAGGGAAAGCCTCTGCTCCCAAGGAGGTATGTGCAGCTGAAACTAAATGTTAGGCCTGTGTCTGAAAGACTTGGTTTATAATAAAGATAATGACAGGGAGGTCAGGGGCAGCGGGTGTTGCACTGAGTACACCACGTGCTGCTGTATTTCCATGGACTGCGGTCAAGTATGAAAGGTGTCCTGCTTAGACAAGGATGCTCAGCACCAAAAAACTTGGTTCTCAGGGAAAATAGCACCTTGCTATTGACGTTTGTGTGGAAAAGTCTTTGGATCAAAAGGAATGGGTGGGCATCAGAGCCTGCGCAGACCCTGCTGGCCCCCAGGTCAGACATAAGCTCTCCCTCCGTTCTGCAGCTGCATCACTGAACTGATCCCACACAACACACCACCTTGGCAAACAGCAGAAGGGCTTCCTCAGGATCCTTCAGGTCTCTAACAGCTTGTTTGCAAATGCTCCTTAAACGACAAAACTGCAGAGTCACATAAGATGTGCAGCTAGCCTTTGGCAGGCATAAAGATGTGGCCACTTTAAGTTTTCATTCAAGACACCAATCAATTTTACCCACTTAAGATGAGTTCCAAGTTGAAGAACCAGAGACAACCATCTTTGGTTTTCAAGTATGTTAAGCTCTACAGAAACGAGAACCACTTCTCAGATCCCAACTTTAGTAAGATCTTAGACAAGAGAGTAATGTTGCATTTTCAGAAAGGAGACACAGAAGCAGCCTTAAGCCAGGCTGCTGGCAAAGCACTCTCACCTCCTGCCTTCCACCGGACATTCGATGGTGATCTGTCTGGTTGCATTTCGTGGAGAACTCGTCCTTCTTTACAATCTGCAGGTTAGGTGGAGGAAAAATTAACAGTTACAGACTTGATTAGAGATGACTAGGACAATGCAACCAAGGCTGCTTAAAACAAGAGGTTAACACAAGTGCTACTGCATTTGCCACAACAGAGAAATCATCAATGATACTAAGAGCCTCAGCTGCAGGATGGAGAAATAAAGGCAGTAAAAGCAATACATTCTCATGGTGGATTTGGATTTCAAACTGCTTCTCCAGTTGAGCTTCAAGGAGAAGGAAACAACCCCTCAGGAAGCTTTTCAAAGCATCCTATGTACTGAATGGATGATGCTCAGTCTCCTTCTCAAGCTCTCATCTTGGAGACAGATGGAAAAGAGAACAGACATGTCTGCTTGGACATGAGCAGCAACTGCATAAGGGCATTGTGGGGAACCTCTCCCCCAGCCTGAACACATATTGGTGCTCCCAGCTCAGCAAGAGAGTTTAATATGCAGCTGTACAACTGCCAGTGAAAAAGTACAGAGCAGGGAACAGTCACGCATCTTGTCAAAACACACCATGAGAGTAAGTTGGCATCCACCTGTACTGCAGGGTGGTGGCAGTCACATCCTACAGAAACATCTCGGAGTTTGTTGTGGAACCCACTTCCAGAGCCAATGTGCATGCACACAAATACACTGCACCTTGCACAGCTGGAGGAAAAAAGTGGGAAGTGCCAGAGGAGCTCACCTGGATATGGCCGTTGTGAGGTCCCTTATGGCCATACATACACTCAACGGTGGCACATTTCCTCTCCATGAGGTGAATCCTGAAGAGAGGTTTGAATCTCATCGGATCGTCAACATGAGGGTCATGAGGAGGCAAATACATCCACCCAATGATGAATAAACCATCTACCTGCGCAGGGGTAGGGGAGAGCAAACGAGATCAGCCTGACGCATCTTCTATCCAGCCTACACCAAGCAGCTCCCGGACCTTTTCTGCCCCAGGGCAGGGGCTGTAAACAGCTTGCTGCACTTCCAAATTGCTTTCCGGCATCTAAACCACACCATATGCACTCACAGCACATCTTCACTGAGGAGAAAGAGGTTTTTTATGAGGCTTTCTGCATCGCAGGGAAACAATCAGGCCTCTATTACTGCAAAGGACTTTGTGCCGGGTGCTCGGTGGGCAGGCTCTGGAGGGGGAGACTGCACTGAAGCTAGTCAAGCTCTAATTGGTTTGAGAGCTCCTGCTGGCAGACACTCGAATAGAGGAGTTCTGCTCCTCGCAGTAATCTGTGCCTTCTGGACAAGGAATCGTTTTGCTCTATTACTCCCAGACAGCAAAGAAAGCAGCAATCCCCTCTGCTGAGAGGCACAAATGCCAGCCCTTCTCCTGCATTCCTAATTAAATCCTTCCTCTCAAACCTTTGAAACCCATCGTCTATATCCCAGCATCGTCTAAACAGAGAGATCTGAGACAAAAGCAGAGCAGTACCACAGAGAAGCGCTCTTCTTTATAAGCCAACTATATTGAACACGCACTTGTGCAACCAGATGCGCTCTTACACCAGTTTGTGGAACAGATTTTTGCAAAACTGGAAGGCCAGAGCTACGCTGGCCCCAGTGATTTGTTACAGTTAACCTGTCAGCTAATGAGCCGTGATGCACAGAACAAGGGCTCCAGGCAAACTTCTTGCCCAGCTGTCAACAATCCAGAGGCAAGTGTTGTTCATTAGCTGCTCTCCCCAGCAGCACAGGAGCTGGCAGGCTCCATGGGTCTTGCATTCCCATATATCACCACCTCTACAGCTGATGTGTTAGTCTTCGGGCGCTGCTGCAGAAAAGGATGCTAAACTACAAAAAAAGGCAGAGGTGCACGAACACAGTGCTCTGCAAAATGCACAGCTGCAGGCAAAGCTCATGCAATAAGTGAAGGTCTGGTTTTTCAGCTGCACTCCAAAGGGCTACAGAGGCACACAAACAAGGAAGGACTCTCTGGAGAAAGGCCATGATGATGACAAGAACCAAAAAAGCAACCCGTGTCCCAATTACTTGCTTGAGGGGTGCCTGTTCAGACTTCTTAATGCCATGCAGCGAATGCCAACCCTAGCAAATGGCAAAGGGCGAACAGTTCTGGAAGGGGGCACGTAAGACTCTCCTCAATCCTCTGCACCACAGCCCTCAGGAGCAGGTACTCACCACCACGTTCAGCAGTCCCCCATAGGGCCCAATGTCCGGCTGCCATAATCCCAAGATGTGTCGGTACCGGTGCAGCACTAGGGAACAGCGAGACACTGAAGTGAGCACAGCAAGGTAAGGAATTGGGGAAAAGAAAGAGAAAGGAAGACTACTGCCAAACCGCACACGACACCCACTGAGGTCTTCTACTAGGGAAGAGAAAACTCTCTACTCCCAACCACAGCAAGGCAGCTCTGAACTGAGACCTACCACAAGTTCAGGTTGTTGTTCTCCGCTCCCAGTGGGAGCTGTTTTCCAGGACTTGACACAACCAGAGAGCTCACCAGGAATTCTCAAAGAACCTTTGCAACACAGTCCTACTGATGCAAATCACATGATATACCAGGAGGTAATAACAAATAAATCACCTGCCTTCTCCAGTTAAAAAGCACTTGATACCTCAGACTGCAGAACAGTGAGGAATAGGGAAATCTGAACATTTTGAAAGAACTTCCTCTTCTTGCACAGACAAACTTGTTCTCAGCATTAAAAGCTCCACTTAAAGATCAGCCACCGAGACAGCCCCAGCGAAGCACACAGACCATTCCAGCTCAGGAAATCTGGGTCTGTTTTGAATTCAGTAATGGCCTTAAAAATTCTAAATAAGCTTCCACAGCTCCTCACTTCCTGCAAGCTGCTTCCATATTGCAGCATATGAGGCTTCCCTGTTTCTCATCCCAGAACTTTCAATCCTACCAAAATTGAAGGACAAGAAGGAAAGTTTACTGCAAGCTGGATGAAAATCCTATTACAGAAGTAGCCTAACGAGCCACCTTTCTGGAGGAAATTTTATATATGCTACTTGCTTCCAAACCTAATATATTCAGCCATGAATTTTGTCGACTTAATCTTCTGATATGGCCAGTAACCTTCACATGAAGACATTATATGCAATCTACAGAAGCAGCCTGGGAAGAGAACTAGAGGATACAATTTCTTCCATCTTCAGTAGCATTTGGTGGAAAAGGGAAGGGGGAAATATGTCCTCCCTTCTCACATCTGGCAAGAAGACACTACAGCTCCCTTAGAATGATGTTCAGGGCCAACTCCGAAGGCTGCATGAATCAATTTAAACCTACACGAGCTGCTCCAGCAGTGGTTTTTGCTTTGCATTAGTCTGCAGGAAGAATCGTGTTTCAGTGCAGCTGTTACAATAGCTTTGCTTCTTTAACTGCTCAAGATAGCAAGCTCTATGCGAGCGTTTTCATCACACCAAAGCAGAGAACTTCCACGGAGGTCTAGGGCACCAGGGAGGGTTGTCCAGAGCTGCTGCCAACACGCCCGGAGGAGCCTTTTTCCCCGTGCAATAAACAACACGGGATTGATGGATTGGTTCCACCCAGCGAACAGCGCGCACCATAAACAGCACCAAGGAGACCGAGCCAACCACATTCCCAGCCTTCTTGTCTCAGCACAGTAATTACATATTAATAAACGGTATGTGCATAAGCTGCTCCACCCACCACAGCCTGCTTTTTCCACCCTGCCTGCACAGAGCTGATAAAAAGCAATAAATAAAAGGCTGGGGTTTAGGGCAGAAAACTTGATGCTAAGCTACCCACGGGCGATGAGCATTTCCTCCTCCTCCCTCAGCTCCCGAGCTCTTGGAGCTGCAGCGACTCTTGCCAGACTCTCTGGCAGCAGGGAGGTGTCTGCCGAGCACGGCGAGCAAACGAGCGCTCGCCGGGAGCGAGCCGCGCGCTCCAGCTCCGCGCGCTCCAGCTCCGCGCGCCAAGGCCAGGCTGGCTCCGTCCCCTGCACTTCCAAAGAATGGAGGGTGCAAAAAAACACCCCCTTGGTTTTCCAGCTGGAGGACAATACTTCCCACTGCTGCCGTGCTTATGGCATCACTACCGTGGATGGGTACTTCAAAAGCACAAGGCTGGCTGGAGCTGCAACCGCAGCCCCACTGCAGCCTTGCCCTGCTCCGCTAGCACTTGTAGCACCTCCATGGTTAAGACGTCTCTCTCCTTTGTTCACGATCCTGCAAATTTCTCCTCCTCATGTTCTTTCAAAAAAGGATATTACCAGGCAAAGTGCCAGTGCTTGGCTAAAAGCTGGGACAATTCTCCGAGCAGAAGCTTAGCTTTGTTTTTCAGGCCCGATGGCTCCTGGCTTCCCTGCTGCAGTGTCCCTGGCCTCCAGAAAGCCAGCAGGTGGGTGCTCCACAGGGAAAGGCTGCCGAATCCCTGCTCTGGGATTCTGCCAGGGAGATGGGATGAGTTTGGCAGCTGTTTCCCTGCTCCTCCGAAGGAAACAGAACTTGGGGTCTTTCTCCAAGTCACTCCTGCACTACACACGTGTCCAGCTCTTCTCGGGCCTGAAGAAGGTCTTTGTCCACCACAATTTCTGAGGCCAGGTCTTTGCAAATAGCAACAAAAAAACAACTGCAGGAAACTTCAGCACATCCCTCCCCAGCTGGGTATGGCCACATGCAGCCCCGCACGCTCGCCGGAGGGAAGGGCAGCTTGAGACGCGCTCGAATCCGGCTGGGGAAGAAAGCAGCGAGTGCCGGAGCTCCCGTGGGAAGGGGGCAGCTTGGGCAGGACCAACGCCCGCGCTCCCCATCGTAGGGAAGCGACGCTGAGCAACTGCAGGGCGAGACAAGCAAGCGTCGCAGCAAATGCTGTGGGCACGGACAGAGGGGCCGCACCCCATGACGGGATTTTAAAAGGAGGAGGCTTTCGGATGGCATCATTTTAACTAAATCTTCTTTCATCCTCCACTTCCAGCTTTGAGGGCGCAGAGATAAATGCAAACACCCAATCTGGAAGTGGTCACGGAAATCCGTAGCCTTTAAAGCAGGGGCTGCCAACGTCGATGGGAAGGGAGCCGAATCCACTGCAGTTCTCCAGGACTCTCAGGATGTGGCAATATCTACAAGCAAGTCGAGCTGCAGCAAATTTAGCAGTTGCTGCCCCCCAGCTGGTGACAACAGGCTTGCTAGCAGAGAGAGCGGTCTGCTCCCGTGATGTGTCAGCCAGGCCAGTTTAAAGCTCCAAGAAACGGGATCTGGCCAACCTGGCTCACACGGCACGAATATGAATTAGGGAGCACATACGTAATATATGAGACAACTCAGCCTTTCCACACAGGACAGAAAGAGGGGAGAATGGGCAGCCACCTCTTTGCCCACACTGCCTGTGCCATAACGCAATGTGCCTTTAAATATCAGAAGTTAGGGGCTGCAGCAAAAAGATTAACAACGGAGGACACAGCACAAAATGCCACTTCAGAGCCACCACAAACCGCATGCTTGGAGCAAATATTTGCTAGCAATCTACAAAGGAAGCCCCCATCGCAGAGGGCAGCTCTCTTTCCCATCCAGCTCGGGAATAAGGCTGCTGTGGAGAGCAGGACTGCCAAAACTGCAACTCCTGTTGCTTCCCACTGCAGCACTGCTGCGTTCTGTGCCAACCCACCTCGAAGACACGACCGGCGTGCTCTGCTCCAAACCCTCCTGAACGGCCCACGTTCAAGTGCTGTCTAAAGGGCAGGGGAGTCTGCGGTGTCCGTGCTGCTCATCAGCACGTGCCGAAAGCTGCATTCCGGGGAATTAGCAACCTGAGTTTGCAGCATTTCTCTGCAGTGACATTATTGCGCATCCCCGAAGAGGCATTAGGGCCAGCTTGATACCCCTCTCCAAATGCCAAGCAGTACTGATTTCCTTTATTGATTTAATGTAATTGCTGTTCCCTCCAGCTCCTGCAGAACAGCGAGCTTTAGACCCCAGCATGTTGCTGTTCTGTAAAACAACATCAGGAGAGGAAGAGCAGTTTACTTAGAAGAGCTTCTTGACTGAGCAAGGCGAATCACTCTGAAACGGCCACCACTGCCTCTCAGGAAACACTCTGCTAGAGCAAAGTGTGCTGGGTAGAAGGATTCACTGTCCAGGGAGGGAACTGGCACAGGAACCCTCTGAATTTTTCACTGAGGAAGGCTGCAGATCTGGATGCAGCTCGCTGGATCAAGGCAAGGTTTTCTGAAAGCTCAGAACTCATTCAGACTCACTTTCAGGCATCCTCACCAGGGTATCTGGTACTTTTTTCTAAGGGACCAAACCATGAAGAGCACAGCAAATGCTCCCTCATGGTGAACTGCCTTCAGAGGCCCTTCTGGTGCTTAGTCGGGGCAATTTTCTAACTCAAAGTACTTGAAAGGACAACCAACACTTTTCATCCGTATCCTACTCACGCTGCCACTTACAGAGTCGGAAGAAGCCCCTAATGAGCAACAGGCAAGGACTGAGTAGCCAAGAGCCCTGGTACTGCCCGAGGTCCCCCCAAAATATTTTGCTGAAAGCAACGTCACACTCCATGCAGCGCCTCGTGTGTGCTTAGTGCAAGGAAGCATCAACCAGCAGGAGGTACGTACGGCAGGTGTAAACATCTCTGTACTCCATGTGCTCGTAGTCGGGAAGGATTTTCATAAAACGCCCCGACTTCACTCGTGGGTTTATACCTGAACAGACACAGCAGGTTAAGTACCAGAGAACTCTACTCCACTGTAACCAGCACGTAACTGTAAGATGAATCTGCACCAGCTACGCAGCAAAGCCAGACTCCCTTTGGCTTTACAGCTGTGCTGCACTGACTCGTTGCCATCAGTTCTAGCCACAGACATATTCCCCTAGCAGGATACTGACCTTGGCATATATTCCCATAGCCAATATTTACCAAGGCATTCAATGATTTCAAGTGTAAGCGGGGTCTCTCAAACTCTGTAGTGTGACAGCAACGGGTTCCATCATCTCAGTATTTAGTCAAATAACTAAATGGAGAGTAGCCCAGGCCTTGGACTAGTTACTGTCTCTAACACTTGCGCTAAAAGTTCCCCATTTCCAACACTATTTCTTAGAGAAGCACATTCAGCAAACAAAAAAGGGCATATGAGTCCTGCTACTAGACTCAAATGAACTCTGTAGCAATTAGAGAGGACTGGGGGACAAGAGAGGATATGGCGACGCACCACCAGGAAACAGTGCCAAGAACACCAAGTGTTGGCAAACAGGGCAAACTTGAATCAGAGCAGGAGAGATAAAGTGGTGCAGAAAAAGCTGCGTTCTGACTCCAGAGTATGCAGAGCATGCTGGTTAAGACTGCTTAAGAGAGAAGGGCACAGCTCTTATTGGAAACAAGATAAAAGTTTATTGCAGAGGGGCGTTTCATATGTCAAGTGCAACTCTGACAAAGATTATTGTGAATAAAGAAATACACCTGGGTGCAAGGGAAGACTGGACAAATACTTGCAAGACAGATCTATCAAGGGTTACTAAATAG
>VZSV01000008.1:12735111-12794024 GCA_013398735.1 Nothocercus julius
CACAGGAGCCGCCGCCGGGCCCGGGCCGCGCCGCGTTCCGCCGCCATGCCCTCGGAGAAGAGCTTCAAGCAGCGCCGCACCTTCGGTGAGAGCCGCGGCGGGCGGAGGTGCACGAGGAGGAGGAGGAGGGAAGGGGGGTTCGGGGCTGGCAGGGGCCGCAGCGGGGCGGGCCCGTCCCGGTGCCGCGGGGAGGGGTAGCGCCGGGGGTGCCTGTGCCACCCATTGCGGGGCTGCCTGGAGGACCGGGAGGTCGCCGGGCACCCTCGGTGGCGGCCTGACCTATTTCCACCTGCTGTGAAATGCCCTCGGTGAGGTGGAGCCGGCGGAGGTGGCGCGGACGGGGGCCCTCGACGCTGCTTTCCCCCTCGCTCGGGCCCCGCGCGGCCGCCGAGCTGCTTAGGACGCGTCGCCAGCCTCCGCGGCCTCCCCCGAACAGCAGCCGCTCCGCGCGGCCGGGCCGGTTGTGAGCTGGGGAGGCCGCGGTCACCGCGGCCCCTTCCGCGGAGCCTCCCAGAGCGGCCGTTGTCCCAGCCCCTGCTGTCAGCGGCCTCTCTCGCAGCTATTAAGTTCGGCTAGGATGGCAGCCAAGCAGTTGCCACTGCGACCGGCGTCGTCCGTGCGCCGTGTTTGTGCGTGGCGGGCCGGGGCCTGGTTTCGAGCGTGCCGTAAACAATAATCTCCGTGATTTGTCCGGCTCCTCCTTAACGTGCCTCGTACCTCAGGGAGATGTGCTGAGTAACGTGGCCGTGCCACACCTGTTCCAGCCCCAAAGTTAGCAGGACCCCTCCGGGTTCGCTGGGCTGCCACTTGGCCTCGTTCGCTCCTGGTATCTCTCGTGTTTCTGGTTAGCTTAATCTTAGAAGTGCTTTAATTAGCTAGTACCACGGTTAATTCTAGTGCATGGAGTGTGCCGCAAGGCTGAAGCCCCGCGCCTGAGCTAGGCTGGTGCTCCTGCGTGGCTCCGCGAGCAGCAGGCGGTGCGCGGGGATGAGCCCGCGGCCTGTGAGGCCCCTCGTGGGGCAGCCCCTCGGAGGCTGTGCCTACTCGCGGCCTGAGTTCTGCTTGAGTCACGTGCGGCCTGGATCCGTGACTCACGTGAGCTGCATTTCCTCGCTCGGCTCGTGAAGGTGCACGGGTGCCGCGGGTCCCCACGCGGACCGATGCGCAGCTGAGTAATGTTGCTGCTGAATGACGGGGCAGGTAACGTGTCCTGCGCGTTAGCACACAAATAATGACGCTGGTGCTCACCTAAGGCCATCCTGCCCCCTGAGCAGCACCTCTGCCTACAGTCGGTGTCTGTTCCAGCTCTGCTGCAACGCTCAATCCACTCCCCGACAGGTTTTTTTAGGTGCAGTTGGCCTGGAAAGCCCCAACCTGCTGAAAGAAACGGGAGAGATTAAGTTTGGGTTCATTGAATGCAAAAGCAGCCGTGGTATAATCAGATGCAACTGGCTCTAGAAGCAACTGTGTCCGTTTACTTTGGCCCTGACTTGTACTTCATCCCAGTTTATAATAGCTGTACTATTAATATTTATGTCTGAGATGAACTTTATCCTGAAAGCTGGCACAGATAACAGAGAAATATCTAGGTGTACAAAAACCTACCAACGGTTCATGTAACAATATGTGCAGTATAATCAGAAAACTGTAATTCTGTAATACTAGAACCAAGAGTGTAAGCTGATACTGCCTGGCTTCAGCTAGTCCTGGGTCTCAAATAATTGTTGACAACTTCCTCTTGTGGGATCTAGGGAAAATAGGACAGGATATTTAGTCATTAACTTGGATAGTGTAATTTGATCCCATAAATTTATGTGATTAAATGTCTGCTTAAGTTGGCAGAAAATGAGGGGTGCGGGGGAGGTCCATCTCCTTTAAGACATTTTAGGAGTCCCAGGCAATGTGCATCTTGTCATCGTGGGTCAACGAACGGCGTGAACCAGTGAAATGAGAGTTTGCTTTTGCCACTGTTATCCCCTTAGAAAACAGCTTTGCCTGAATTTGCTTTTGTAGCTTTTTAACTTGCACTGTTTCAGTTCACTGCTGGAGAAATTAAGTAAGAACATCCTTAAATGTTGGTATTTGATTAGCTTTTCTTTTTTTCTTTTTTTCTTTTTTTTTTGTCTTTTTTTAATCTCTTGCAGAGCAAAGAGTGGAAGATGTACGACTGATTCGAGACCAACATCCAACTAAAATACCAGTAAGTCTGGTTCTTGTCAGCTCAGTTTCAGGTCTCATGTTTTTTTCTTTTTTGCTGGTAAGAATCCTATGAAAAATCTGACCTCGTGAGTCCTAATTAAAATGTGTCCCTTCGAGGCCATTAAGCCTGGACTTCAGAAATGTTGTCAAACCAACAGCCGGTTGTCACTGAGATGGAGCAAGGTGACTACAGGAAATGGAGTTTCCTGTGTTTTGAAGTGACATGCTGTAGTGGCTGTAGAGAAAGCCACACCCTGAGTGAGCTCTGAGATTCTCCCAAACGTTCAGCTCTTCTCATCCTAAAAGTGGACATATTCCTTCTTTGAAAGAAGAATTTGCAGGAGATAACCAAGAAGAGAATGCATAGAGTCAGATGTAGCTTTCCTTCAATATCCATGCTGAGGAAGACAGAAACAAATGCTTTGCAAGAAGCGGATCTTGCTTGGAGTTTGCTGGGATTGCTTTGTGCCTGTCAAACCCCTCCACCTTGTGCTGAGCCACTCTGAAGAGGTGACCCATAGTTGGGAGCCGCAGAGATCATCCCTGACCACATCCAACTTGCATGGGACAGCCCCAAACTACTTCTCTAAACCTTAGTTTTGTTTCATGGCATCCTAGAGGTTACAAGTGCAAAACAAAGCATCCTCGGAAGGAAAAGGAAGGCATTGTGATATATTGCTAATGTGGGGTTAATTAGTGGGCCGTCATAGGACAGGTGTCACCACAGTAAGCAGTGAATGCAGTTGTCCCTATGGCCTTTGGTGGAACAGGGAAGGTCTCAGGGGATCTTGAGAGGCAGAAGGGTGAACTTGGAGGCCTCAGCGTTTGGCTTTCAGTGCTGAGAGCTGATGATCTTTGTGAGTGGAAATTTTTCTGCAGATACACAAATTACTTGCAAGCTGTCTGCAGATCTAGTGCAAGTTTATTAACAGAAGCAGTTGCTACTTAAAATGGAAACTGAAAATTTTCAGCCACCCTCCAGGTTTAAGCTATTTCATCTCAAATGGCAGCAGCTTGGCCAGTATCTATGCTGCTGGGCATGGCAGCAGTAGTCGTTTATAGCAGGGATCTTCTGAGTTGTCCGGAGCCTGCAGTTTTCCCAAAAGGCCATTTCCTGACAAATTTGTTTCCTGGCAATAGCTTGCTTTTTCTTTCACTTCTCACTGATCACTTACAAGTAGTCCCCAAGCTCTGTAACCACAGATTGAAAGCGATTGATTTACAGTAAAGCTCTCTTTTGAAGCCAGCTAGGGAGATGTTGCAAGTAAAAAAACACAGAGGTCCCTAAGCAGCTTGCTGAAGGTGCAGTGATGCAATCTTGCAACCATGGCAGAACCTGCTGGGAGCCTTGGGGCCTTGCTGTGCTTGCCAGCCTATGTCCTCGTTATTCTCGTTAGCAGCTCTAGATGAGTCAAGAGGACAACGTCACAGTAGATGTCATATCCCTGTCCTTCACTATGCAGTTGAAAATATCCATTGTTTATGGTCTTTCTCTTAAAAATAATTTTGATTTTCTTCCCCAGCCCACCCCTGAATTAGCCAGCATTTATTTAAAGTGGTTTAAAGAAGTCTTTCACTGATACAATGAAATTGGCCTGCTATCTTTTCACCTGTGCAACTTCGGAATATCAACCCAGTCAGACCTTGTGAGCGTGGAAGTGATCCAAGTCCCTTCCAAGCGAATGGTGTCACATAGTTACTGTTGATTTGAAAACAACAAAACCCACATGGCTGTGGAAAGAGAAGTGCATTAATTCTGAGATCTTTCCTTAAAAGCAGAAACTATATACAGTTGCTGGGCAGGGTGCTACTGACATTGGCAAATCTACGATTTCCTCATGAATTAAGTAGTACATACTAATCTTGACAGAATTACTGGTTTCTAGGCATGCTATCTTGAGATTAAGGGGGAAGAAGCTCTCCCTTTGAGGTTTTATACCCTTCGAAAGTAGCTTTCTCTAATACACTGGAGAAACTAGGGAGGGCTGACATAGCAGTGATAATTCTGAGCTGTGGTTCTAGGAAGAGGTGGTCTGTTGGTGAGGAGAAACTGGAGAGGTTCTAGGGAAAGCTGCTTGGGGCTGCAGACCTAGATAGCAGCCCAGGCACCCTACTCAGCCATGGTAGTGCTGCACAGGGAAGTGTTTTCTCTCTCCTTGAATTTCCTTGGTGCTGGCCAGTTCAGTGGCAAATGGAATGATTCTAGCAATGTAACAGTTACAAAACTGTACTGAAGCTGTGAGGGAGTGTTGCTGAATTCCTGTTTCTTCAGGGGGCCCAAGGGGGCTTCATGCAGGGAGTCTTGCAAACAGAACAAGAGGGGTGGGTGAAAATACCTGTTCCGGTTTTAAATTTGAGATGATGCTTTCACAAATGAACTAAAATGGAGTTTATCATAAACCCTTCCATACTTCTGCATTTAAAAAAGTGTTGGGCAGGGTGTGTGAGGGGACCATGGCACTTGTGCCTCATCTTAACACTTTTTGTTTCTTCTAGGTGATTATTGAAAGGTACAAGGGGGAGAAACAGCTTCCAGTCCTGGATAAGACTAAGTTCCTGGTTCCAGATCATGTCAACATGAGTGAGCTAATCAAAATTATCAGGTAGTATACTGTGATTTCAGTATATGCTGCATCAAAGTAATGGTTCTTTATTAACTTCATGGCTGATGTATGATTTGGGGAACTCTTTAAGTGAAAAACTCGTTTAGCTGGTGCTTAACCAATTAGTTACACGGTGATGTTCCTTGCTCCTTGCTGGCACAGCCCTGGTGTAGAAGTGGTTTTGTACAAAGGGCCTTCCACCGATGAACCTAACAGCTGTTTCCATAAGAAAGAAATAGGGATATAAATAGCCCTGAAACAGAAAGACTATGTTTTTCTGCAGTAGATATAATTATTATGGTGTTGTGCTAGAGCCGCGTGAGCCTCAGACTGGAGCTTCAGAGAGATTCAAAACCCTGTACAGCAAATTAAAGGATGGAATCATTACCTGCAGCAGCTGTTGTAGGACATGGAGATGAGCAGGAGGCTCCAGCTTTCTGTGCAGGCTAAAGCAGGTACCACCAGCTCCTCCTTAGCCACATCTGAAAAGAACTGAGCTGTTATTTTCCAAAGAAATAGCCCATTTCCAGGAATGTAGGGGGGGATTTGGTGCTGCAAATCCCAGTCTAGCGTGGGTGCTTCTGGCCAGGGGCCCCAGCGGGCTCTGGCTGGCAGTTTTAGGGCCTTCTTGGTGTTCTGCCTGGGAGTTCCTCTCCCACCCACCGGAGCGGGAACTTGGGCTCGGAGTGAGATCTTCCAGCTCCTCCTTAGGGTTAATATCGGCCTCCTTTGATCACGAAATGAGGTTACCCCAAATGACCGTGTTGAGAAACACATGTTCAGACCAGCAGCTTCCTTGCCCCGGCTGTTGGTGCAGGCTGTGGCTTGGGCACCGCTCCGCGCTTGTACTCGGGCTCTGCTTACAAGGAAAGGCAATGGAAGAGTAACCCTGAAGTGGAAGTTGTGTGGTCTGAAATTGCGGTCAGAAATTCTGCTAGAAGTGGCTTTCTCCTGGCTTCGTGTCAAAGGGAGGATTTGATTAGTGAGGGTTCCCAAGTAGAAAACTTGGAAGTCAGAAGCAAACCAGAGTTTGCTTTTTATTGGTCATGGTGTAGCAGAGAGCTGCTTCTTGGAGGGCACAAGCTGTAAAAAAATGAGAGCTCTCCCATTTGTCTGAACAAATCGCAGCTCTTACACAGATAAGAAAGTGAGACTGATTCCTGCTCCGGCAACTCTTGACTGCTGGAGTCTTGCAGAATTTCCAAGGAACACTAAAGCCCCTGGGCAAAAAGCAAATTGAAAGTGTTTTTCCCCACCTTTTTCCTTTGGCTTTGTGGTTAATAGGCAACTTGGTACGACCTGCCCTGTGTTCTTGGGCAGTGCAGGCCAGTCCTTCCAACCCCTTGGAGCTGCTGCCTGCCCTGGGGGGTGATTTCAGCTTGTTTTGGGAATCGTCTTTCCCTGGGCTGCAGCTTTGAGCTGAAGAAAAGCTCCTTGGAGCTGCTGCAGCCCTCGGCAGGGAGCAGGATTGCCCGGGAAGTTCTCCCGTGCTGGGAGTTTCTGCCAGGTGGAAGCAAGCGGTGCAAGGGAAGGATGTTCAGACCTGCCGCGTGCGGAATGTGGCGCTGCCACCGCTTCCCGAGGTGCTTCTCCCGCTGGAGGGGCGGGAAGGGGCGAGACGCTGCAGGGCTTTAACACGGGCGTTTATGGAGCTGCTGCCTCCCTCAGTTTGCAGGGGGGAAGCTCTGCTGGTTCTCCCTCCCCCAGTTCACATGGGTTTCCCAAGGTCAGTCAGAGTTTAAATTTCACTCGATTCCAGTGAGCTGCCATCCAGCTGGGCTACACGGTCCCTTGAGCCTCACGTGTTTTGCCAGGAATACAGGGATAACCAGGCTGCCCAGGAATACCTTTTCGTTCTCACTGCAGTTTAGGGCCCTCCTGGTGTTCAGCCCGTTCTGCTCCAGTGTAATAAGGGCCTGTAAAGAAGATTAATTTAACTACAGAAACTGATAAGATCTAGGACACTGCACCCGGGGAACACTTTGGGATGGGAACCAGGTGCTTTTTCTAGTGGCGGGGCTGCTTTGCGGGGGGCATCTTAGAGCTTCCAGCGGTCGAGGACTTGGGTTTTGCCTGTTGTACCAAACGTGCGTGACAACGCGTTGTCACCGCTGCGAAACTCCTTCCCGCCCCCCGCAGGCGCCGGCTGCAGCTGAACTCCAACCAGGCCTTCTTCCTGCTGGTGAATGGGCACAGCATGGTGAGCGTCTCCACGCCCATCTCCGAGGTGTACGAGAGCGAGAAGGACGAGGACGGCTTCCTCTACATGGTGTACGCCTCGCAGGAGACGTTCGGGGCGCAGCCGGCCCGCTAGGCTGCCGGGATTGTGGGTACCCTTGGCCATCACCCCCTCTCTTCCCCACGCGCACCCCAGGGAAAAGAAACCGACGTCACCGATGCTCTCAGTACCTTAGCATAGTCTTGCTTTAGCGGGTGTCTCATCTTACCTTGCCTTGTTTGTGAATATTAAGCAGTACAGACGAGCACCTCCGCCCTTGAAAAGCTGCTGTAATGCTCCACACAGGCACGTTTACGGTCCTGGACTCAGGAGTGGATCCCAGTTGCGCGCGTGTCAGCTGCAAATGAAGGGACGCGCGATTGACTTGAACGGGCAAACAGGCACCGGTGAGAAGCTAAAGTTTCGTGTGACACTTTGCTGGAAAAGCTCCCTATGTTTCCTTTTCTGTTTTTTTTTTTTTTTTTTTTTTTTTTTTTTTTTTTTTTTTTTTTTGTTACTTTTTTTTTAATGGGAAAGCTTTTAGTGAGAGCCAGTACATTTAATGTTCCAAAGTGGAGATTTGTCTCAGTGCTGCAGTGGGTTAAGGCAAGCACTTGGGGTGAGACGGGGGAGTAAAACTCCTATTTCCTGACTTTTTTGTTTTCCCCTTTTTGGTACCGCCACCTTAGAGATGGTGCCAGTTTCTGAAATAATCATACCAAACACCACAGCTTTATTGTAGTTCTAGGATGTTAAGTGTACAACACGCACCTGGACGGGCGATGTTCAAATAAACTGCGGTCTGTTCTGAATCCCCAATGCCTGCGTGGTCAGTGAAACACCCGTGTCCATCCGGGCTGGCTTCCAAAAGACCATCCCTCCTGGCGCGGAGCTTTGTGGATTAGCAGGGAGCGGGTCCTCGAGGAAGCGGCAGGGCCGTCGCGGCGGGCGCCGCTGGAGAAGGGGGCAGCGCCCGCGCGTTCGGCCTCTTCACAGCGTCTCCCGTTGCCGGTTCCCGCTCAGAGCTGGCGGGTTTTTGTCTCTCTCGCCGCCGTGCTGGATCCCAACGCGCTCTGGGGATCCCGAATCCAACCTGTCACCTTCTGCGTGTCCCCGCCAGCGGCGTCGGGGGGAACCGCTCTCAAAAGCGGCCCGCGAGACGTGACCAACGAGCGACTCTCCCGCCTCCGAAGTTCCCTGCACGGGGCTGAAACCTCCGCGTGTTGCTGCTGGCCGGAGCAGGAGGCAGCCTGTGCAGAGCAGGGCTATCTGCTAGGAGATGTGTTTTCCCTCTCGTCGTACAGTGAAGCGTAGCAGGCTGAGATTACTCTTGTTTATTAATGTGTCTGTGAACTAACTACATCTGTTACTGGAAGCTAACGTGCTAGAACGGGGGGAAGAGAAGCAATACTACTGCGTCGTGGCACTCTAGCTCCATAAGGGGTACACTTGGTACCTATTTACACCTCTTTGCATGCATCTTGTTCACGAGGCTTACTTCAGATTTTTTAATGTTGTGTTTTTACTTCAATGTAAACTTTTAAATGCAGCTTGTCCTGTTTAGTTTTGTGTAAGGAACTGTTTAACTCATAACTGACAACCCATACTTGTAATTACAACGTGATCGACTGATGTTCCTGTACAAATGTTGCTTTTTTTAAAAATTAATACAGTGCTGATATGGATGGATTACATCCCAACTTAACTATGGCTCGTGTGGTTATTTATGGAAGGTTTAAGTATTTGCAGAGGACGGCCAGGGAGGGTCTGACTCCACCTGCCCCAAGGGAACCGGGGTTGCTGCTGCCAGCGCCTGGGCACTTGTGCCGAGACCTTTGGTCCTGATGAACGAGGTGGAGACGGGAGGTTCCGCTCTGCAAGGAGGAGGTAACGGGGTAAGGGGCCTCTGGGGCACCTCTGCTCCCTGCAGGGACATTGCACATTTAACGAAAGGTTGGGAGTTGCCCGCGCACTGACGTGTTCTGATTCCCCTGTTTTCTGTTTCTGTTCCTGCTCTGCAGCGTCATCCCAGCGTCAGACTTTTTCCTCCCAGGATCTGCACTTTGTGCCCAGTGGGAATTGACTGTGGCCCCTGGAGATGTCGTTTACAAGGGGAAGGGGCAGCCCCTTGTGCTCAGCTCCAAATTACTTTTCCCTTTACCCTTGGTGCCGCTGCCGCATCCCAGGGCTCATCCGCAGGGCTCCGGCCGAGTTTCCCTGCTCATCCCCATCCCTGCACCCCGCCCTGCCCTTGCTGCAGACACCACAGCTCTTAAAACACCAAAAAGCCAAAACGAACCTTTCCAGAGCCGCCTGCCTGGGCCAGGAGCTGCGCCAAGAGGGGAACTGCAAGCGCCGCAGCAGCTCTGAGATTCCCGGGCAGCTGTCTGGGGAGGAGAGAGCAAAAGGAATAAAGGGAATCAAAGAGAAAAACCCTTGCAAGGGCCAAGCCGGAGAAGGCCCAACACGATAAGGTCCCTTATAAAATAAATGAGTAACTCCTGGGAGAGTCTGTTTAACTCTTTATTTTCCATACATTAAATTTACTCAGATAAAAACATTCTAAAAATGTACAATTTTACTTTTAACAAAGTATAATAAAACATAAAAATCCCAATACCAGAATACTTGACATTTACAATTCAAAATCAAATTAGCTGAATATTAAATATTTACAAAACTATTTAAAATATTTATAAAGTTACATGCACAATTTGTAATACTAGAATTGACTGGAGTAAAAGAAATGGCTCAAATGGGAGCAGGAGTTTCCTTCATTCCTAGTGGAAAGTTATGTCCAAGAGAAGCTGTTAATCTGCACTTGAAAACACACAGGATTCGCTTTCTGCTTCCGTACCAACACGTTTCTTGCTTATGTCGGGATTTTAGAGAGCAAACGGGTAGTTCCAAGGGTTTGTTACAACAGACTGAAGTTATTTGTGTATCTCCATGTGGGTCCGGGGTCGCTGTAGCCACATTTACCTTTGGCCTCAACCAGCAAATGAGTTTTCCACACCCCTGCGGGTGCTAAAATTGCACTGTTTTCTCTCAAGATTTGGCCATTTAATGCTCAGGTGAAAGGGGCTCTAGTTACGCCAAATCCCCAGCACCGCTACTTTGCCTCCTTTGGGCCTGATGACATTAAAAATAAAGCACTAAACTGTATGCAGGGGGTCGGGTCTTGCTTTTTCGGGGAGGAGCATTAAAATCATTGCTGAACACAAAAACCTGATTTTTTTGGAGTACCTTCACGCTGAAGCTTGCCAGTGAGAAACAGCACGATGCTAAAAGTGAACACTAAAGGGCTGCTAATTAGTGAGTTAATTTTGGAACTTCGTTGCTTCATTTGCCAAGGGTTAATAACCGGGATACAGACGCTATTTAAAAAGCTCCACTACCAACCAGCGAAGCTTCCTGTGTTCTTTTAAGGAAAATTACTATGGAAACCTGTGATCAACACCTCGCTTGCTAAAATGAGTCTTCCTTGCTCAACCTCCTTGTGTTTAGTGTCAGCCACACCATATGATTAACGTTGAATTTACGGACTACGAATGTGCTGAGGAGGTTGCTGGAAAACCTGTTCTATTTGTGGCGGTTCCAACAGCAACATTCCCAAGCGGAAAACACCTCGGGAGCTGCACTGCCCCTCGCTTAACTTAAGGAAGACTCATTCCTGCCACGTCCCTGCACGATGACGACCTGGGATTCCCTTATATTTTAAAAATCGCTCGTATTCCACAGTGAAATCCACTCCGAGAACCAATCCTTTTTATACTTTCAGGACAAAGAGAGCAATAAATAGCATACTTTGAAATCTCCATCTTTCAATGTATAAAAATAGGTTTAAAGAGCTGTTTTTTCAGCTGCTAAAGCTGGGACTAGAGTGCAGCAAACTGCCTTCCTTGTCAGGGGGGAGCAAAAATGGATGAGAAGATTAAGGATTATTTTATGGAACTAAAGTGCTCTGCTTAACTTACCAGCTTTGGTTGTTCTTGGTACAAAGTGAACTGCGTTCACAAGCAGATCTGAAGCCACAACTGCCTCTGGTTCAGGGAGGCTCCGGAATCGGCGCCGTCTCAAACAGTTCTGTGTTAAACTCGTGCTGCTTTAAGGTACTCAAGACTTCTGAATTTGAACCTAGTCTAAAATCAGACTTCACCACTTAAAAATGTTACCTATAAGTACACATAAGCCACTTTAAGAAACATCAGCCTTAACTTCACACAAAGGAAACAATCCCAAAGAAAGCTCTGAAGACAGGAATGAAACAGCTTTTTTTTTTTTTTTTTTCCCAAGAAGTCTGCTGGATAAAAGTTCGATTTCATAGTCCTTTTGTTACAGTTCTGACTTTGTGATGAATGCTCGACGAGACTACATGCCCAGTCTTGGGCAATAAAACAAAATGCAACTAGTGTAAAAAATGTTTTTTCTCTCTTTTTTTTTTTTTTTGTTTTTGCTCTTGATTTTTGCTATTTTGAGAAAGGGTTTTTAACACTTGCGTGTGTGTTGAAGTACAGTTTATTTAAATACAATTCCGTTTTAAAATATTGTTTAAAAAAAGTGAAAAAATGTTAAAGTTTGGCTTTCAGCACATGTTCCAGGCCACTGGAGAGACCCTCAGAGCTGTAAAGAGTAAACATCGTAAGTGGAAACCACACACTTCCTTCAACGTGATACGGTATGACAGATTGTTCCTACTATTGTCTCGAGCTCATTAAGGCAAAGTAAATTGCATTGTCAGTTTTCATCACTTTAGCGTTACAGGTCGGGAGGGTGTTGGGTACAGGTAACCTCCTCGAAACAGGCAGAGCAAAGGTCAGCGTCGCGGTGGGGGACGTAACACTGCGTAGCGTGAACTGGGGTGAGACACAAACCCGATTTTGTTTCTCCATTGCATAGAAATGACCTTTCCTTCTTTGCTTTTTGAACCAAATGTTACACCAATTTAGACTTTGGTTTGCAACGAAGCCAAAACCTCTACGACCTCCACGTGGCTACCTGGCCTGAGCTGGGTCTGAGCCTGCCTGCGGGAGCTCATGGGCCCTCCTTCCCAACACGTCTCCTTCCCGTTATCCCGGTCCAGGAAGGCCTTGGCTGTCAGGCACTACGGACTCTGCTGACGTCCCCCGGCTAAGGCCTGACTCCCCTCGAGCAGCTCGGCACCGCTTGGAAACCTCTTTCACTCATGGGACGTCCCTCCTTTTCAAGTCCAACAGCGCTACAAACTACCCCATCCTGGTGTGGTTCAAACTGGTGTGAGAAATAATCTCCACGTGTAAAGACTTTAGACTTTAAAAGTGTCCTCCAAATTACAGTATGCAAATATCTCTACGCCAGACATGTTCTAAAGAGGAGGCCTCACCCATTTCAGGGCGTCACATTCCTTGGGGGAGCCGTGAGGATTAATAATCTTCTTTCAACATGGCAGGACCAAACTGTTTCACCTTAGCAGTCCGAGATTTGTTTGGCTTCCTCTCAAGTCCTAATTTAGATTTGTCATCCACAAATTAAGTATGCTAAGTAGTTAACACCAAAGCTAGTCATCTACAATCTATTGCAACGAAGGAGGCTGACAATAAATCCTTCAAAGTCTTGATAATAATGAAGTTTACTACCTTGTACATGTTTGACTTCTACCACTCTTGAATCCTGTAGCAAAAGCCTTGGGGTAGGAGTCAATTTTTTTTTTTTTTTTTTCTTAAATATAAAGTAAAGCAAAAGCTTACAAACTCTGCTGCCAGAGTTCATCTTTTTTTTAGGATGGTTTAAAATTCATTTACAAAAGCAGAATAATAAGGTTTCTGTGAAAGAGACCTATATACAGTAACAGGACGTAAAGGTTGGTTGTGTATTACCAGAAAATATCCTTGAAGCCTTTATGACTCTGGAGTCTCTGGGACTTGGACCCTTGGAAACTAAGTTTATTCCACTGCTGGTAACCCAGCACTAGCTAGTAATAAGTGAGACAATGAAGCATAAGTTTGTTTCCAGAAGGAACCGAAACTGCCATGTGTGTTCTTTTGGAAGGGCAAGGAGAGACTTATTTAAGATTTTATTGTGTAGTAAGTCACATAGCCTGCTGGTGCCAATTTTTTTTTTTTTAAAGTTGGAACTTCTTTGCCTCTTGCACTGGTCTCAGAGTGACACTGTCTGCTGAAAGTGCAGAAAGCTTGAAGAGTTTTACATTCTTCTGTAGTGCAATCCTTAAAAATCCCAGAGATTAGTGCCTGATCACTTTTGAAAAAAAGTAGACATTTTACCTAGCCCAGGGGTGCCAAAGTCCTTCTGGCCAACGGCCGCTCCTACCTTCAGCCTCCAGCTTTCCCTTCACAATGTAGCTGCCCTGGAGTGAGACGTTTCAGCTTAGAAAGTCCGAATATGGCAACATTCTCCAGCAAAATAATACGTAGGATGTGGTACTTGCAACAGAAAATGCAGCTGGCCAGCTCCACCATCCCTCCGTACACATCGGTCCTATGGCGCCGAGTGAGAAGTCCCAACAACAAGATCCAGGCTTGAATTTGGCAATCAAAAATGGGTTCGATGCACCCCTAAGCTAGATTTCCTACCTAGTCTAATAAAGTAAAGCACCTTTGGATTAAAAAATACATTAAGCTTAACAGCAACTGGACGTCTCAGTTTTGTAGTTCAATCGCCTTACATCTCCATGGCTTAACAGTATTTTCTTGTCAGATAAAACATCAGTCTGTGGAGTCGAGACTCTCAGACGGAGGAGCGTATTTCAGCCTAAAAGTACCTAAGGAAGAGAAGAATTACACATCAGCAGCGTTTTCACAGCACTGGCACCTCAAGGCTTTGCAGAGCAGCTTCCTTCCTATGAGACGCGTTACACGCGTCTGCCGCCGGCAGAAATGAAACCACAAACGTAGTTTTACTCGCAGTTTTAGGGCAGGAACTCAGTTTGGGATAGCTTCAATGGGAAGCTAATTAATTCAGCAAAACTCAGCTTTTAAAGGAAGCCGACTACATTTCTGAATTTCTCTGAATTTGGACTGAGTGAGGAAGTGCCATTTTCTCCAAAGGGCCACAGTCACAACACGAATCACAGAAACTCTATTAATTATTTACATTTTAGCACTGCTGGAAGTTGCTGCCTCAACACCGGTCACTCGTTAATTTAAAATAACCAAGTGAGGCCTGGTCTGCATCGTAAAGAAATGAACAGGGGCTTATGACATACTCAAGACACAAAGTGCAACACTTCAGTATGGTTGGTTCCAGTCCAAAGTTTACATTTCCTTTTTTAAGTTTATACCCCATGCAAATGATCTTAAAACAACACGTCAGTCATAATGAAAATGGACTGGAAGGCGTTCCTCATAAAGAAACATTTCTGAGCTGTCTCCTGCCCTGAAGGGAGGAGTTCGTATCTCTCCAGGTAGCAGCCCATGCTGCAGCAGGGCCCTGTAAAGCAAGCAGAGCAGCTCACACCAACCCAGGGCCTTCCCGGGCATTTGGACAGAAATTCCTCATTTATGTAGCTGTTTTGGGGAAAGGGGAAGAGATGCTCTGCTCTTAAATTATAGCCAAAGGTCACTTGGATTGCAAATTAATGAGCAGCAAAAATTTCGCTGCAATGGGCCTATGGAAATTCCCTCCCTCCGCCCCTGAGCCCCAGGGTGTCAGCCCAGAGCTGCCGCAGCACAGTCCTACCCAAACCCAAACCCTCAGGAGAGGCCTTAGCCGGACCTTCTCCTTCACACCATGCTCAAGCAAGCGTCAGCTTTTGGAATTCTAGCTCCGCTTCCAAGAATGAGGTTTTCCGTGTAAGCGGAATGCAGAGACAAGCTGCCAAACCCTTTAGCCAAACCCTGCCTTTTACCTTGCCGATTGAAATCCATCGGAGGCTGTTTGCAGTCCTGAGCCCTGTGACCACTGGCCCCACAGTTGTAACAGGAGAGATTCCCGTTTTTTTTGTGACTGGAGCCATTGCTGCTCCCCATCATTCCCTGTGCCTGATACACCCCCGCTGTCCCCGCCATGAAGTTCTGCATGGGCGGCACCGCGAACGTGGACTGCCCGCTCATGACGGAGTCCGGAGCCAGGCCGCTGTTGTAGGCGGTGTGCACCACCGGGAAGGTGGTGCTGCTGTTGTACTGCTGCGTGTTGATGTAGCCGTTACTACACAGGGGGTTGAAGGGCAGAAATGGAAAAGTAAACATCGACGGCCCTGAAAACGGGTGCTGAAAATAGTTGGCGTAGCTGACGGTCATCCCGCTCGAGCCGCAGTTGCCGCTGCAGCCGCAGGAGCTGCACACCATGCAGCCGGGCGGCTGCGGCTGCTGCTGCTGGTGGTGGTGGTGGTGGTTCTGGTTTGGTACCGGGATGCTCCCCGTGGAGCCACCGCTGCCGCTGCTGCTACTGCTACTGCTGCTGCTGTAGAAGTTGTTCTCAGCGACGGAGGACAGCGTGGGGCTAGAGCTGGGCGCGGGGCAGCTCGGCAAGTTTGCCAGGGTGGCAAACGACGTGGACGGGTGGCTGCTGGAGGAGGCCGCGTTGCTGTTTGCACAGAAGCTGCCTTGCATGGGCGCCACCGGCACGCTGCTCATCGCAGAAAAGGCAACTTTGGTGTTGGCTGTGTAGAGAGCAGTCCGGGGGTTTATTATTGCAGGGGACACCGTTATTTGCATATTACTGGAGCAGGAAGTCTGTCCGGCCATGGCGGAGTCAGTAGGAACAGAAGAAGACACCAGGAGTTTGATGGGCGGGCGAGCCACATGGAAGACTGTGCTGGATGTTACAGTGGCAGCAGTGCTTGTTTCGACTATCAATCCTGGCTGCTGAGCTGTTTTTATCACCCTGTCCAGAGTTGAAGCATGCAAGACTTTGGTTCGAGGCCCAAAGTTAATAGCAGATGTAGGTGAACTGGTCTCAGCAGCCCCTGAGAGCACTTGCAAGGGCTGATGGGGAGACGACGCAGCCATTACATCCACCACCGCATTTCCAAAGCTCTTTTCCATTTTTATGCTGCCTCTAGGCCCTGGAGAAACTTTATTTCTTTCTTCTAAAGACAGCAGTGAATGCATAGACGATGAAAGTAGCTTCATGTCTGCATTGCCCCGCTCTGATTTATGCACTGAATTTAGCATTCGGATGGGGGTGATGTGAGTAGATGCTGCTGACATCATTTGCAGTGGCAGAGCATGGTGGCCGGACGGATTGGAGCCCGCATCGTTTTGCACTGGCAAAACCTGAGCTGTGGGTCTGGCAGAGCTCGAGGTGAAATGATTCAGTAACATCACCGGCTTCTCCTTTTCCGAACCCTCTAAGTGAATCTCTAAACCTGGGGACAGAAAAATCTTATAAATAAATACAGCTTCACCACCCAACGCAGAGCAGCGCCAGCACTGCCTCTGGTTGCTTCTGCTTACGTCTCTCATTCTCCTCGGCGCTGTCTGAGCTCTCTTCCCTCGTCTGGATCCCCATAGGGCTGGAGGAAGAGCTAGAGTACTCGGAAGAACTGCCTTCCCGGGGCAGTGGATGGGCTGGCTGATCCACATCCACCCGCAGCTCTGCGGATAAAGCGCACGCGGAAGATAAAGTTCACAACGGATGGGGGACAAGCAGTAAATCAAGGAGCTTGCTCTTGTGCAAGTACACGCTCGCCCGGAGGGCCCAGCCCTGTCCCCAGCTCCTCGCTCCTACCTGCAGCGTGGTTGCCACGAATACTCTGCATGGGTCCCACATGTGTAGTAGGGGGAACCCTGGCCACTCCGCTGCCGGTAACTGAGGAAGCTGGCGTGGGGTTTAGGCACCGCTTCTCCGACTTCTCTCTGGAGAGCGATGGAGAAACATTGTAAAGGAACAAAAACTGGCTAAAGAACATCAACAGATAAATCACTTTAATGAGACTGAAGCAGACTAGGTCCACTGAACAGTTCATTACAAGTTATGCTAATTTCAAATGGAAACATTTGGAAGTTTTATCAGTCTTGGAACATAGCTTCTTTCCAGCAGTTTCGCTGGTCTTTTTGTCATCTGAGTATTTAGCAAACAGTCTGGAAAACCTAAGATTGACAGAAAATGCTGTCAAGGAGTTTTGATAAATGGGCATGGCTTTGGATTTTTTAAATTGCTTTCTAAGTAACTACAACAGTTTCAGAATAAACAGTTGCCTCTCCTCAGAAATATACATGGACAATCTGCTGCATCAGTTGCCCCAAATGGCCATCGGCATCGCACGCAACACTAGCTCTTTTTACAATGTTTCCACCCTGAAAATGGCTCTTCCTGAAGCTAGGGTTACCTGCTGTCCAAATAACACTGAGCCAGCCCGATTTTCAGTGCTTTGTCCCCTGAAAATGTCAGCAAATCCACATTCTGGATGCAGATCATCTGGCAGCCCTCGTAGGGGGCAAGTCCAAACTCTGAGCAGGGACAGTCCATTATGCCAGATATTACTAAGAACACAAAACCCCAAAGTTCTGCAGACAGGCTGAGGTACCCAGTAAGCTTGTCGCCTTTCTTCAGTACTACTGGCTGTCCAATAAAAAGATAGTGCATCTCCCTCCTACAAAGCTGGCCTTGCATTTATCATCGTGGTGCAGCACTGTTCAAAAACGTCCTCCCAGGAAGAAGAGCTGTCAATGTGACAAAGACTCATATTTATGTTATGACTGAGTTATTTGTGTCCTTTAAAAACTGAGTTCACAAATTCTTTACATTTAACTATCTTATCAAAGCCTTGAACAGCAAAGAGTCAAACAGGGGTAAATATTATCTGCTAAGGCACTGCTTCAAGAGCTTTTCAAAGCCACCAACCCAATGGCACAGTGAGGAGGGAAAGTTATCCAGATTTACAGGTGGGAACCCTGTCCCACCTGTAATTGTGTGTGCTATCTGAAAAGCAAACAACACTTGGGTTATAAATTATATCTTAAGAACTTAAAACAAACAATTCTTTTTTCCACTTACTTCTCCAACTCCAGCTGGGTCTTGAGTTTCTTCTTTGCTCCCATGGTGAGGGATTCAAACTTGTTCAGATCTTCCTCAGTAAGACTCAGAAACTTTTATTAAAAAAAGACATGTGTATTTAGTTTTACAGCCATAAAATATTTTTATTTACATTTCTAGTAAATATCTATTCAGCAAATTATCTTTAACGACTTTTTAAACATGTTAACTCAAATAAGTTCTACTGCAATTTTAAATTACAGACTTGGTGTAGAATAAGAGAGGGGGAAACTTGGATGAAAGAAAGAACATCTGCAGATTGAATTTAATAGGTATTTGCCTATATTAACATTTTACAATAAACACAAGGTGTTTATTACGAAGTAATCCATGTTTATATTAAAATAAAACTTCACACTACAAATGAGTTTAAGAATCTAGTTCTGTTAAGAAAAAAAATCCTATAGTTTTACCAGTTACGTAATTTAAACACGAGAATCAATGTGCAGTTGTATAGTCAGGCTTTTAGAAAATATGCAATGGAATTAAATTTTATAATAGGCATAAAATATAATATGATAAAATATATACATTTGTAATATAAATGAAAATATAATGAAATGAAAATATAAAAGGCCAGCAAAATATGCATACTGATCCAGCCATAGATTTTTCTTTATGAAAAAATGCCAACATACTCAAATATGCAGAAGTTTGCTAGCTCATTTAAGGAAAATAATCTATTTTCCCTCACTGAAGAATTTTCCCTGACTGAAGAAAATCAAATCGGGAAGTTCTGGTAACATACTTTACTTAAATACCTAGAATGTACTATAGTCACCACAAAGCTATCCCAATTTAGTGCTGACTTAACCTAGGCACTTTGTCCACTGGAGGGCGGGCGAGGCTAAAATACAGCAAGGAGAGGACATGAATTTGACTTCCCAGCTGTTACAGATGGAGCCGAATAAATATTGTACAAAGTATTTCCATCTACTCGGTTAGAATCCAGCACACATCAATAACACTCACGATTCTGGCCAAGAAAATACACAAATGACCATTTTTTCCATATGAATTTTTGCAGAAAGAATCTCACATTGTGCATGTACACGCACAGACATTCTGCTCATGGCAGAAGCCTTTGTGATTCTATTTTTAAAAATATTAAGATCACTGAATGTTATGGGAAGAAAAATCAGTCAAGACACAGCAACAAAAGAGCAACAAATTTTAGTTATCTACTGCACGTCAGAGGTATGAACAGGGAGTCAAAGCAGAGCTCATAAATCAACATTCAAGTTGGATGCTTGAGATCCCTGAAAAACGTAGCAACCACCAGCCCAGGCCATGGACATAGCCCAAATCAAAAACAGGAAGGAAGTTTTCATCGAAGTATTATTGCTCCAAGACAGTGCAAATCTTTACAGTGTCTGCCAGTAACTTCTGCAATTCTAAACACGGATGTCTCCACGCCATACAAATATAGATATCATTTAAAAGGCAGCTTCCTTTTCCCAGCCTGTCTTCCACCCTACCTTCTCCATCGTGAGCTGCTTGAAGACGGGATAGTATTTGTGCAACCGCAGCTTCCTGAGCCAGTCTAAGATCCCGTTTTGTTCCTGGGTCTGGGGCGTCTGCGGGCTGGAAGACATCAACATGGGCGAGGAGGAGTCCATCTGGGCGCGATAGGCCAGCGCAGAGCCGCTGCCTCCGGAATGGGAGCAGTGCGGGAGCGTGACGGGAGCGGCGGCCGGGTGCTGCACGTGGTTCTGAGAAGACTGAATGCCAGCCACTCCACATATAGGTCTGCAAAGGAGCAACAGAATTCGAGTTAACGCACTGAACCTGGGGCAGGGAGAGCTCAGCCAGGGTGATGGGCTCCTACAAATCTGGCACCTCCCGGATTTGCCATAAAACCCAGCAAATCCAACTTACAGATTTGTACAATTCTATGCTGCTTAATAGCATAACAAAAACAGCAAGGTTTATGGCAAATGGTAAATCATATTTTCCAATTAAGCACTGTTTTCCTTCTGCAATCACAGATAACATATGTTCTACTTTCTCTGTAATTAAAAACACAAGGTTTGCAGATGATTGTCATGGTTGAACTTTGTACTATTAAAAAGAAGCCCAAATCTGTGGAATAGCTCTTTTTTTACATGTGGAGCTGTCAAATTAACATCTGCTCCTTGGAGGGTTCTAATTTTGTTGGAGAAAACAAAAATTTCCTCTTAATAATGATTAAGGTTCTGGATTTGCTAAAACCTTACAAAAGGTAGGAGTTCTTTCCTTCTTTCCCAAGCTGAATAGTACATCCCTTCCTCACTTTCCTTCCTCCCTCTGGAAGGAAAACCACCATTCCTATGTGCTATAGAGAAAAAAAGAAACCCCAGCAGAGACCCTCTAGTCATCCCTAGCCCACAGAGACTTATGTTAGGGATGACCTCACCTGTGTTACAAAGAGGAAAAACATTATTCACTGTATGGATTCCACCTAGGATATCCCAGTGAAGAACCCACTCGGCTCCACAGAGCTACATGGAGAAACAACACTTGCTGTTGAGTGGACAACAGTGAATACAGAGCACGGCTGGTGGAAAGCACCGAGGTTGAGAGCGTCATGACTTGTCCAGCAAGCACTGGATCATCCATCTCTATGGCTCAGCAGGGAAGATTTGCTGCCAGTTAGTCACAATTTAAAGTTTTCTGAGAAATGCTGCTCAGAACAGGTTTTCATAGAGCACTTTGCCAACAGAAACACGGCATAAGCGTCTGATCTTATCTCCTGTTTAACACCCTGAAAGACTTCCCTAAATGCTTCTTTGAACATACATGTTTCTCAAGACAAGGCATCCACTGCTGTTTCCATAACTGCCCATGATGACAGGATCCATCACAACCCTGGAAAGCTTAGTCCAATGGTAGTTATATTTTACACGCTTTATTTCTGAAGCTGAAGTAGAAGTCTACCTCACATTTTCAGTGAATAGATTGGGTTACAGTTTGATTTGCAAAACTCAGTTGTCTGTTACGTAAGTTTTGTTGCCTGTGTGATCAACACACTCCAGATCTTCTCTTCAACTAGAAGGTAAGCAGACTGAGCTACCGCAATTTATTATTATTGCATAGCCTGTTTTTTGAGGCATTTAAAGAAAGAGCAGATGACAACACCAGAAATGCTAGTACTTTTTACACCCGTACTCCCTACTGTTTAGCGGTTACTGAGCAGACCACACGTTGAAGTTAGATTTTCTTAAAATCTTCAGCATGGTAAGAACTACACAGATGAATCTGACAGTACAGACTCAAACAAATATTCAAGGAAAGATAAATAATTACCTATGTAAAAGGGTTCTACAATTAACCAGAACAAATACAAACCAACTATCTTACCTTCCAGATGTTCCCAGTGTAGTTCCTACTTTATAAATGGAGGGGTTGCCAGGATCTAAATGAAGAGAACAGACGTTAAATATAGCATCTATTTATTGAAGGTAGTTCAGTAAAACTAAATAAATAAGCAAATAAAAAGTTATTTAAACTTACTTGAACTCTGTAGTTGCTGTGAAGGTGATGAAGTGCTGAAGAATTTTCTGACATGGTCGTTTTTCACCACGTGGGAAGGTAATGGTGCCAAATACCTGCATGTTCATGTAAAGCAAACAACCCCCCCCCCCATTCTGTTATATTTGAATTGCAGCTGCCTATGTAGTCATGACTGCAGACTATCAAAATATTTTTACAAATTGGTATTGAGGACCTTTCCTGTTAAGTACATCAGGCAATTCTGAATCAAGTTAGACTTAATGCAACTTAAATTCATGCTACTGTTTTATGCTGCCCTCATTCTGTTAAAGCTTTAGTCAAAGATGCTAAATTTAAGAGTATGTGTGGTTGAAATGATGAACGCTTGTAAGGAAAAGGTGTGCAAGTACAAATTGGGTATTTCCTCTCAAACTGTGAAACCCAACAACCATGAAGCATAGATGTATCTACTGTTGTTTAATTTCTTACTCTTTGAGATAAAGAGCAGATGTAGAATCTGGCAACGTAGGGAAAATGGCTCTAGAACTTATGTCACATTTTCCCCGGGATTGCTGTGCCTCTGAGGGAAATAAAAATGGTAATCTTCTCAAACTTTGCAATGTATAATGTATGTTCTATTGACATTACTAGACTTATTGTGGTCATGCAAGCTTGATTCTCTCTTTTGCCAAACCTATGGATCTGAAAACATACATGAAGTTGTTACAAAGAAGAACAGTTTTGCCACATCTTTATATATTAAAAACAAAACAAAACACTCTTTTAGGTAAGAAAACTAATACAACTATGCACACACATATGAATGTGCCTTCCACCGTGAAAATTCACAGTTCATTTCTGACTTTTTAAAATATGTAGCAGTTAACAAAGCAGCTTCTCTCTGCCTCTGTTCCTAAGATACAAGCGTTGCTGTGTAAACGCAGATTGCTGCTCTATTAACCTAGATTTGTAGAGACTGTTGCTAGCTAAACAGCAGCAGCAAGTGACTTGCATTCCCTCTCATCCTACCTAATTCTCCTCAATAGACTGTGATCCTCAAAGCACAGAAGAGACTGTTGGAAATGTTAACACCACTTGCCATTAAAAATAATCTAGGCATGCACCTGCTGGCTCTGACTATGGAAAAACAATATCCACTATGGCTCTAGCAACAGGGGACCTAAGCCTGTGTTGTCTGGGGATACTAGGTTTTTAGGAAACACTCTAGGAATGTTATTTTGTATCTTAAAAGCTATTTCATAATTAGCATTGATAAAGACGGTAGAAGCCAAAAATATTTTCTGTTCCTCAAATTATCTTAGTGAAATTATTCCAGTATTTAAAAAGAAAGAGATGATGCAACTTTGCACGGCTGATGATTTTCAAAACGGGGGTTTAGTTTTGCTAATGCCCAGGTAATTTGTGATAATGTGAGCAGATACCACCTAAGGCTTTGGAAATTAATGAACTGTTAAGGCCTGCCAATAGTTTAATGGTTACAAAGACATACCTAAAGCATTTTAAATCCCTGCAACCCATCCCTCAATATAGATGATGATCATTCAGGAAACTACTTTTCCCTGAGCTTTTTCCTAACAGTTTTAACTATTTTTGGAGCCTAAACCAAAGTCATTGCTCCCATGCTTATCTCTAACAAAGCGCTGAAGAAAAGCTAACCCTCCAGACAGTTTAATGAAGTATATTATGGCCACATTTATTTCTGAATAAAGAATCTCTGTAAAATTCCTAGGTCCTAAAATTAGCAAAACGTCAAGGAATAACATCTGCAGAACTGGACGCCGAGCTCTTGAAAGTAATTTAGAAAACAGCCGTAACATTTCAATTTCCTGCTTCTTTCTTCCACTTTGTGAGAAAAGCCAAGTGGCAAGCTGAAAAACAAGCACACAACAAAAGACCATACCTAAGGTCGGATTCCAGGTCTATGTGGTTCCGTTCCAGGTAAAATGAATCTGGACCAGCTAGGCAAGGAATGAATTTCTCCAAGTTTTCCTCTGGATACAGCTGAGAAAGCTAAAGGTGGAGGGTATTAAAAATGGAAAAATAAGTGAGAAGAAAACTGTTTATTTTTAGCCAGTTTAAAGAGGTTCAAGGAACAGCAATTTACAAGTGAAATATTTTATGAAATTTAATCTATTTGCATTATGTCAACACATTTTGAAAAATCTCATTCAAACAAAATTACATGCTGGTACCAAATTTCCTTGCATTTTCAAAGCATACTTCCTAACTCCTTTACCTTTGAAATAAATTCAGTCACTTCAATGGAAGATTTGGTTACCAACGTCACTGAAGAATCAGACCACAGGACCTTAAAAAGTGAAACACATTCAATTTAGTAAGCGGTAGCGAGGGAATTACAGTGGGTTTTAACAGCTCAGGCTCAAAAATAGCTATCAGATGTTTATTCCACCACTATGTGAAAGAAAGAGTGCAACGTGCAGGATCAACATGGAAAAACTGCTCTGGGTACAAGTCGCTATTACTCCGTCCTGCCTCCCTCTTGCTAGCTGCTATTTTACTTAGCAGCTCTTCTGAATTCTTACAAAAGCTCTTCATGGTTTACACGGGCGCTGCACGCAGCAGACGTGCTGTGTTAACAAACAGACTACTAACTCATGGAAAATTTTATTCTTCCTGTTTTCTGTAACAACAGCTGGTTTGTGGACTCTGATGTACAGTATGGACAGCTCGTCGCCGCACAACAGTGCCTATTTTTAATTAATCAGCTCCATCTGCAATGCAAAATTGAAAATGGCGGCTAAGGAGCCCAGTGCCAAAAAAGCAACACCTTGCAAATGTTGCTGCTCTAACTATGCTCTTCAGACACCATCCTGCAATGCTCTAGAAAAAGGGAATAGCTCAGGAGCTCTTCCCATACGCTTCCTGCATGGAGTCATTACATTCTTCAACACAGGCACTTATTGGTTGGTAAATGATTAGTCTGAGCCAAAAGTTGGGCTTTTTTGGTATAAAGAATATCCAAAGAGCCTGGCTAGTGTTACTGGTGAATGATAAGCTCCTACAGACTTAACTAGTCAAAGGATTTGGATGGTACATGACTCTCTACCAGTTATATATGGGAAGGAGCTGGTTTTGTGTGTTTGAGAAGCAGGAAGCTTTCCTCTCACATGACACTAGTTTCAATGACAACTGAAAACATACACAAAGATTTTCCAGCCACCAGAATGCTGCCAAAAAGACTGGTGAGAGGAGAGTATTTCAAAATACATTACATAATGGAGGAATTTCCTCTCTGCAGAGCTGTTACACAAAAAGCAAGGAAAAAAAGAAAAGAAAGAAAAGCTTAGCAATTTCTGGTTTTACAAAAGCTTTATGTTTTTTAAGTTCATGATAAATTGCTATGGATTTTTTAAGACTCACTGAAGTTCCAGAAAATAGAGGAGCTATTTCTTTTCCTTTCTAGTTCTTTCCTTTGATAACTTGTTAAATTTTTCAATACTTACAAAAGCAGTAACGTGAAGTATAAATGCAGGCAACAGCAGCAATGCCAAGTAATGCTGAAAACACCAAACTGCTCTAGCTATTGGGCTGCTATTCCAGGCAACAAAGCTACTAAAGAAAACATTTAACAGTTGGGTTTCTAAACCAGCAAACAGCAATTTAGTAGCTCAGTTGAACTACGCAATGTCCTTTCAGACTTTTACAAGCTGTCCAGTTAAATGCTGTAGCTCTTCAATGATAACAGGAATTTTTTATGTTTATACAACAGTTTATAATGGGAAAGATAGTCCACAAGATCCTAACACGTTACTGGAGTTCACACAGTTCTGTAGCTGACAATGATTTCAAAAACCCTCAAAAAAGCTTTTTAATATTGATATTTGGAACACTTAGAATTCAGACAGTTCAGAACATTATCAGTGAATCAAGTCGTGCAGAGGTTAACGCTGTCAGGGTCACAAGCAGACAGAAAACTGCTGCTCTACCTAATGTGGTAGCTTTAGATATTTGAAATTCTGCCGTCCATTTCCTGATTCTCCTTTTCTCGCTGTTTGGCTCGGGTGCCTCATTAAGTAAAGCGGAGACATTTTCTGGGCTTTGCATTCTGGATAGGGGAATACATTGTTCGAGCCAGGCAGGAGAAAAGCATCGTGTCCCTTTTCCTCGCACAACCCAAGTCCAGGTTTTTCTGCCACTAACACGAGCTTTCACAGTGAGATGGTAAGTTCACAGAAACTGGGAGCAATCATGTTACTTCACTCTTTTACAAACAGAACCACCAAAAGCCAAGTGAAAAGGGGGGCAGGGATGCACTTCTCCTAATAGCTTGTGGCCAACCTCTCTTTCCTAAAACTGTTCTCATTTCCAGTTTGAGTGTGTCTGGCTTTGGTCTTCAGTGAATGGTTCCTGTTATGCCCTTCTCTGTTATGACCTCCTTAATATATTTTTTTTCTTCTGAAAACTCTTTTGTATGATACTCAAGTCATGTTCCAGTAAGCTCTCTCGCTACATGGCATTTTCCTAGTATTAGCCTTGAACAGTTTACATAGCTATTTTCTGAACTCTTCCAAGGCCTATTTAAAAACAGTAGCATCTGAACAACATGTCACATCCTCACAATCCCCTCAAAGAAAAATGACCATTCTAGCTCTTCTTCCATAGGCACAGGGCTTCCATTCGTTACAATTCTGCCCGAAGAGTCTAAGTTCTCTTGCTTGTCCAGAATAAGATTTAAATTCTTTTTAGTTTCAGCTTTCCAGGACAGAATCCCATTCTGTACGTGTGACATGAATTACTTTGCTCTCCCAAGTATATACTTGGTCACACCTGGCTGCATTAGAGTGAATTTTGTTGGTCTGTGTCCCACCTACCAGATCATCCTTGAATTTCAGGCAACAGCAATTTTAAGACTACTCTCAAATAACACAAAAAATGACTAACATCTATCCCAAAGGAACTCCACTAGATCCACTTTTGTGATCTACCATGGAGGTCTGAGCACTTCTTTAATTCCTTTTTAAGTGTTATCCTCCCTTCCCTGAGGGTGCAAAAAAGCCAATTGCCAAAACTTACCTCAAAGGAATATTCAACATTTCTTTCATTCTTCTTGTGTGCCAGTCCCTTTAGCTCCACCTTTTCAACACTCACTATGAGAAAGCAAAGAAATAAGAAGCATGAGAAGGGTATTCTTAAGCACACATAAAAACGATTATTTTTTGGTAGTGTCAGACGTGCTTTGAGGGTATTGGAGTTTTGGCAGCGTTACAGGCGTACACCTCTCGCCTGCCTCCCGCAGCATTTCGGAGGGCTGATGCTGCACGGGTGGCTCTTCCTCGCCACTTTCAATTCTCCCTTTTCAAAGGATGCTCCTGGTTTAGTTCTGACCATCAACCAGCCAACACACCAAACACAACTCTTCTGATTTCCTCACGGCCTTACCACTGTGCTCATCAGCACAGGAACAGAAAGCTACACAAACACATATGGATTTATCTTAATGCCAAAAGCAAGTAGCCAAATATCACCCCTCATTTTGCAGATAAAGTCACAGCAACACCTTGTTTCAGCCATCTGGTTTCATCAGTCTAGCACCTCGCTAGGCCCGGTAGTGAGACTTCAGCCAAAGCTCTCGCAGGTCCAACCTGGATCTTGTTTTTTCTCCATCTGAAACAACCAGGATTTGTTCCAAAGTCTTTGCCTTACACATTTTTAAATTCTTGTGTCCTGTTGACTTTTAAAATGTCACAACCTAGATCTTGGCCTTTTTAAAGACCTTCTCTTCCAGCCTCCTGATTTCTCTGCAGCCAAATTCTTCAGAAGTACCAAGTTTAAAATAGATCTGTAGATATTTGTACCCCCTAGTCTTTAAAACACAGAATTACCATCTCCTTTAAGATTACCTCAGCTGTTCACTATGTAATTCCCAAGCACAATAATGCAAATTCCTAAGCCTATGCATAATACCAAATCCTTCCTTACTTTCTCCTATATCTTACTCCTTCTGTAGAGACTTTCAGTTCTCAGAGAATTCCTCACACACTTTTGCGATGATTTTACAGTACCAGCGTGCTGTTATGCTGTATGCTGAACAGCACTGGAATAAATCTTCTGCATGCCAGATACTGATGAGTTATCTAGACAGCAGCATAGGGATTTAAACGTGCTTTGAAGTAGTTCAAAGCTGTTCTTGCTGTCTGAAGAAAAACCTACCTCCGCTTACTTATCTAAGAGAATCCAGGGCACCCTTTGTCATGCCCACAACTGTTAAAACGTACTAAATTGGAATGATTCGTACTTCAGATTTAACAACAGGGAAGAACTCAGTAAAGTGGGTATTGAGAGAGGATTTCACCACCATTCTGTTGGTGGAACAGCTGCCTGACAAGCAGACAAGTTACAGGAAGACTAGTGTCAACTGCTGCAACATATGTCTGTACAGTATGACAAAGAAAGCCATATAGATGTGCACATGCTATTTAATAAGATATTTATAGCAAATCTAGAGTTACTTTATTGAAAGTTTTCTCATCACTTAAATTTTTACAGCATTCAAATGCTATTTCTCATAGCTATTCATTATTCCCCTAGAAAAACAGGGCTACTTGTCAGCATAAAATGAAACTTTTTGTTTTACTACATGGGTTAATGGCAAACTTTATGTTGCCCCATGGAGTTCCTTGTGTTGACAAGAACATGACCTTTCATGCTGAAGTTCGGGTCTGAACTTGCTTAGTGAATACAATCTGTCACAACAAATTTATCCCCTGCAAAAATGATTGCAATTAGCAGAGTGGATCATTACGTAGCTACTTCTGCGCTGACTGCAGTGATTCTGCACTAAATCTGTAAGATTCAGTCTGTTCTAGAGCATGAAATATGGTTCCCTGTACAGCACGACCATACTTCTATATGGACAGTTGTCCGGATAATTTTAATGTGATACAAGATACCCCTGTAACTTTCCCCTAGCTGATGAAAACCATGAAAAATATCAGTAGCCTAACAAAGTCTAGAGTTCTTCCTGAAGTCACTGAGTCGTATAAACCTGTTATTCGATCTCCTAGCCTGCTACTTTTGGAGTGCTATTTAACCTGTAACTTTCCTAAATCAGCCATGAAGCTTAACTTTATTCAGAGCAACTGATACGTAAAACTCAGGAAGAAAAAGCTGCCATCTACCAAGCAGGAGTGAGCAGATTTTAGAAGGAAAAAGAAAACAACCTTTGGTGTATTTACAAAACCAGAGGAAATGGCTCAGAGATCTGACTGTAACCAGTACCACTGCAACCGATTCCCTGACCAGAAAAAAACGTCATCCAAAATTAAGGCCACATGATACTGTTGTGCTTTCAGGATGATGAACTCTGCAAAACTCAAGCTTCCTAAACCAGAATATTAAAAAAAAAAAAAAAAAAAAAAAAAAAAGTGTTTCAAGTTTAGGAGACGATGCAAACATACTTGCACCAGCTACCTTAAATGGGAACTCTACGTCTGCAAGGAATCAAAGGGAGCTCGTGTGCAAACAGCCCAGGCTGGCTCTCCACGCTGTGCGTGGGACAGGAACCACGTGGAGCAGCTTGGCAGGACATCATTCATGATATGAGACCCATAAGACTCTTCCATCTGCTCCTTTCTCCCAGGACTTGCTTAAGAAAGGATCCAAGCAAAGCGCTTGTGTTGCACATGTGCATCTCATTCACTGCTAGACTTCCTAAGCTGCACTGGCTATGGGGCACACAAGATTCCCTGGCACAGAGATTTATCTGTAATTATCTGGGAAATGAGGTAGACACTGGGTTTAAGGGCAGGTAAGGGAAATGCGGAGGTGGATATCACAAATGTAATGTGGAAAGGGACACAGAACAAGAGGATGGAGGTTTCTAAAACTTCAGCACTGCAGAAGAAGCTCCCGCAGGGGCTGTGGCAGCCCGTAACTGGGGTACAGATAAAAACACATACCCTGAAACCTCCCTGTGGCATCATGTGGAAGTGGGCAGAGTACCGGGACATCTCCACGCAGCCTGAACCACGTATTTCCTGCTCACCAAGAACCTGATTTTGAAATGGTTGAATCTTTGTATTTCGCTGAACTTCAGTCTGAAAGGGCAACAGCCAGCATGAAACAACTTCCCCTAGCAGAGTTTTTCCAGCACCGAATTTCCTAAGTGTTTGTTTTTTCTTCTTTTAAACTTTATTTGCTGCTTTCATTGGCACATGAGTATTCTGCGCATAGTTGTGAGTTGTGCACAGAACGGTGGCTTGCATGGAGACTTGCATCTGAACTACTGCAGTCCTGCTAAAGGAATTGCCCCACCTCCACCCTTGATTGTAAATACAGAGATCCTGTCACAGAGATGTGCAGACAGCACAACAGCTATCATAGGTTAAAGATGAAAACCAGCAGCTTTTCACAGTTCATGAGGGCTTGAATGGTGTTTTTAGGTAACTTCCAGCACAGGAGGAAAAGGAAAAGATGCTGTTTCGCCATCCTTTGGAGATACCCTGCAACACAAAGGCCAGCCAGGATTTCCCTTTACCCTTTGGATTAGTTTTTCAGAGGTTTATTAAGTTACTCCCTGCTTTACGATAGCACTTGCTATTGCGAACAGGCCACAAGCAGCAGCTCACAGAGCTACTGGGAACACAGCAGCCCTTTCACTTATGTTTCAGTCTGGGTTTTGTTTTACAACCCAAGGGAATCTCCGCACTCTCCCTTCCCCAAATAACTCGCACCTTCCCCCGTCTTGTTCCATAATCCCAGGACTTCTGCCCATCTGGCGACTCTGCAAATGAAACTCCCCACTCCCAGCCAGCCAGCTCTGTTCCCATATGCCAAAATAATATGTCTCCTCATTAGTATTTCCTGCTTCTCAGACATTTACATTTGCTTTAGCTACCCGAGCATCCCGTTCCCTAGCTCATGCAGAACTGCAGAAAAAGAGAAAGAATTTGAGGGTTACAGAATATGTGACCCCTGCCAATTCTCTCTTACACACGTTCACACTATCTAGACACAAGGTTTTAAACCAGCATGAAAAGAGAAAAAATAGAAAATCACTAGACTGTTGACTGTAAATGAAGCTCATCACTTTGCATCTTGGTGGCAGTTGCTTACCCACTGACTTGTCTTTTCTCCTTTTCAAATACAAGTAGACCTGATGCCTTTTGCCTGCCATTTCAGAATTTCAAGGTAGAACAGATCCAGCAAGTAAAGCCATTTGATTCACTTCCATACCCTCCTATCCCAGCCTGAGAGTTACCCATTTGGCTGATGGTTAGTGCATTAAAGAACCGACGAGTTGAGTTTTGTGAAGGCAGAAATGCAGGAACAACTCCTGGCCTCTTGCCCCAGCAAAGTACACAACCCTCTGGCTTTCCACATGTTATTCCTCAGCCAGCCTCTCCCTCTGAAAGGGAGGGATCTCCCACTAATTCCCTATCTACGTGCAATAAGAAAGGACATCTGAGGCCACACTAGGTTGTTAGTCTTTAGTTGCTAGTCCCAAAATATCAGCATCCACCTATTCAAGTGAAGGATTGATTCAAACTGACTATAGGATTCAGGTGTAGTTTCAAAAATCTTATAGAGAGGAGATGACTGGGATCCCAAAACACTCCTAGTGCGTCAAGGAAAGGACTGAAGTGTCTCCTCCATCACCAACTTTTCTCCTCCAGCCTTTCTTGCACTGATAGGAGAAGAATAGAGACAGAAGTTGGAAACCCATCCCAACAGGCGAGCAACTGGGTAAGAATGAACGACAGCGACGATCCTACGACATATTTACCACACTCAGCCTGAAGGAGCAGTTTAAATAACATTTACATATGTAAATAGGTAGTTATTTTCTTGTATTAAATCCTTGCATGTAGCTTCAGCTTGTATGGCACAGATAAATACTGCTCTACAGAATTCAGAGAGCAAAATTTGAGGGCCAAGGGACTGGGGCTTAACATAGCTCTTGAGACATGGTACATGACAAGAGGGAAAAATGCTGCAATGTTTTTAAGAAAGAAAAATCATAAGTGAGCTTCTGCGGGGAAAAGGGGGGAAGCTTATCTATTCTTTTAGTAATTTCAAAGCAGATACTGCAAAGCACAAGAATTACAAGAAATTTTCTGTGAAAAGATCAGTTAGCCCTCTGATTACAAAAATGCTTAGAAATTGCTTACAAATAGCAGCTTAGGAATGTTTCTGTGTACTTTTAAGAGAGACTCTTGGTTTTGCATTTCTGTTTTTTAAAGCTTTTTATCTAAGATATAGGAATGAAAAAAAGCTAGTAGAAATTCACTCCACCTCTTACCAGCAAATATACTGATCCATTTCTACCACAAACACTCAACACTAAGTTTCCTACTGAACTATATTTTATTTCACTACCTTCACAGCCTTCTACTTCTCAAAATTTAAATTATTCATGTGAAGAGCACCTGCAAAATCAAACCTTGGATTCTCAAAGCACACAGAAATGGCTGCCCATTTTGTTCTGTTCTGTAAGATGCACAGCAAGACAAAATTAATGAGAACCAAGAGCTCAACTCTGGTATTGATCAGCATCTTTATATGCCAGGTTTGGTATGAATGATATGGCCCAAGACCTCAAATTGGGCAAATTTCAAGTAGTAGAAAGCACTAAAATATTAACTTGAACAATGTTTGCCATTAAAGTGAAGAAAAGGCTGGTACTCTTGATCTCTCCCCAAGACCTCGCCAGGGGAAGACTTCACTTGGGAACTGTCCCCACGACCTGGGCCTCCAAAACCAGGCTGAACTTTCAAGCTTCGACCTGGGAGGTTCTGAGTCACTGAATGCCCAGACAAGGGACACCGTTAAACTTGAACTTTGCTCGACTCAACAAGCAGCAGAAGCTCACCTTGGATTGCTTCATGACACATTAACTCACACCCATACTACTCCTTTCCAAAGCAGAGATAGCCAATCTGCATGGAAACACTATTACACTGTTGGGGCTGCGGCCCATCAGTAAGATGCTCTCTGGTGAGTAAGCTTCATACCTGCAGAAACTGCTTCTGGGCAGGGAAAAGACCATAAGGGGGAGGTCATATATTGCTTTCTTTAAGGCAAGTGGTATTGCAGACAAGCAATTAAAAATATACAAGTGCCTGTTAAATTTAACTTACGTGACAAACATAACCTTCCAGGGAACACCTAGAGCTTCAGGAAATACTCTGAATGCCCGCATGGTAAGGAAAGACAGATAAGGAAATAAATGTTTCTTTTTGGAGAATGAGTTCATTTTTGCTACTTCTGGAGAAGGTCTAATATAGAAAAGGATGAAATAATTCACTCTACAGTGAACTCCACTGACAAGAATGATCTTTTCATTATTAGCAATGATATAAATTACATTTCATTCTCAGAAAACTTCAGAATCAGTTGGGTAATTTGAGATGAACCTGTTTTCACATAATACAGTGGGTTTAAGGTTTCTCAGTAGGGATTGAGAAAAATATTTGAGATGTTAAACTTTGTGAAACGACCCCAAAGCCTTTATACACAAGCTCACTTCTTGCATAACTTACGGTTCAACTTAAATGTTTACGTAGTTTATCGTGCCCTCTCCAAAAGAATGCAGGAGAGCTGGGGTTGAGAGGAGAGCACAGTCAGATCTCTTTCTTTTCCCCATGCCAGAAGAAATATCTTCAAATTATTCTATACCTCTGACCTACCCACAGAACCAAGGACTGCATTCCAGGGCGGATTAGCACATTTATGGTATCTTACAAGCTTAGCAGCAACCACAGCAATACCAGAATTGCTGGAACACTCTTACAGAAGCCACACATTTACTTGCAAACTCTGTATTTGACAGCTTCCTTGGATGTCATAATAACCTGGAAACAGCAGTGGAAAAATTGCTCTTGGAAGTGTCTCTTTGTAATCTTTCCGATTTAAAGAATATTTAAGATCAAAAACACACTTAAAACATTAGTTTTCAGGGAAAATTAATCCTACTTTAAAACAGAAACGGAAGACTAGGAACTGCAATACTCCACAGGAAATAATTACATCGTTTTCTTTTTAAAATCAAGACTACTGGCCTATTTTTGGCAGCATATCAGAAGCAATAATAGGTTGGGATTGTATCGCTCACCCCCATGCAAACTAGTAGTTTTCTTGTTCCTGCTGTTTCCTCAATTTGGCTCAGTTCAATTGCAGACTGACCCCATGTTTCTCAAAAAAAAAAAAGCATATATTAAAACAGCATATATCTTAGCTTTAACATTCTCAATTGAGCTCATACCCTGCTTTGGTTAATACTGAAAGACACTGTCAGCACTTCAGACTGCCACAGAAGCCAATGAGGCTGAATGAGGGTTTCACAACTTCGTGGCATTCGAGAGCTTTACAAACAAACCAAAAAGCTGCCTGCACTGCAGGCTGCCGAGGACTCGCAGCTGGCCAGGAAAATGTAAAAAGCAGAAAAATCAGCCAGCTGCTTTGGAGATCAGGATACAGCTACAAACACAGAGCTGAAGGTTTTTCGTACCAAATGCTTCCGGCCAAGGACTTTCACATTACTAAAGGCAAACCGTCTCTTCCAGCCCCTGAAGAGACAAATGTCTATAAGCAGCTTTTCCTCTTTTATTATGTCAGAAAAAAAAACACTTTTACAGAGGAAGTTATTCTGTAAGGGCTGTTGCATTGGACCTACATGTGCAACAGCTCCGCTGTCTTATTAAATGCGAGAAGCAACACATCACCCTAGACAGGTGCTGTTCCTTGAAACATGCACTTATACCAGGGATTTGCTCTTTAAATATATATAACAAATGCTCTGGGCAGGAACACGAAGATGCAGAGCCAAGAACAGCTGCAAGAGTCTGACATTAATTAGTTGAGGTCAATTCAGCAACAGGTAAAACATGCCTTTGGCTCTAATAAAACTACTTGTTAGAAAGTATAAGGAATACCTCCTTTTTTTCCTCCTACAGAGAGAATATAGGCAATCGGGAATTACACAGTTAATACCACTGAAACACCTTCCAGCATTTCCAAGCACAGTTTTAGGCACCTTTTTGAAGCACCAGGGTTGAAGATCTCCCACAATGAATTCAGAGGCACTGCTCGAAATTAAGCATTTAGTCAAATTTTGTTGCCGCGGGAGAAACAGGGCAGAAGGCTATTTGTTTTTAAAGGGCTTTACACTTTAATTTGTAAAATATATTTACCGTCTAATTCCCCAAGCTGACTAATTATAACACGTAGCTGCATCTACTTAGCTATTTGCACGTAACTTAAGAAAAGCATGTGTAAGTTACGGACACTGCTATGTATTTAATTTGCTTAAAAATCTGGCCCAGTGACTCATCTTCCTTTTCCAATTTAAAAAAAAAATAACAGTAGACTTCTCAAAATGAGCTGAATGTTCCTTTGAGACATATTCCTGCAAAAATAACTGCACAAATGCTCTATTGGAAGGCAGCTTCAGTAACTACATACATTTTTGCATAATTAAAATAAGCAGGCTGTCCCTATCTAATTATGCAGTCCATGCTAGTAAAAATATCTTGGCAATTGAGAGATGTTCAACTTTGTACATAAATATTTTTACTTACTAGATAAATATGCAGTTGTATATTTAGTCTGGTCTTATCTGATCGAGTGATTATTTTATTTACTGTTCCTAATAAATTGCTTTTAAAACAGAAAACTGGCTTTGTTTCTCTCTTGTTAAGGTTAGCTCACCCTACAGAAGTCTCATGCTTGCTTATCCTGCCCAAGAAGTGTTTTCTGCCAACCACAAGCCCAGGACAAGCTAGATGACCAGTTCTGGTCTGAACGTTAGGTTAATGTACACAAGTAAAAATGCAAAGGCAGTGTTCAATGGAAGATGCAAATAGGGTGTAGCCTATTTCCCTGTTCCCAGACTGCGTGCTAACGCATCAGCAAACTCTGGCTTCACCAAAAGCCAAAGGACACAAATTTAACAGCTGAAGCCTCGGACGTCCATGGCTGTCGATGGAACAAATGAGTATTTGGCACTTAGAAAAATAACGCAAACCTCTCCAGTAGCCACTGAAAAGGGTGAGTGGAGTTTTCCTGTCTGCCCCAGGCAGTCACCACCAGTGGGAATCTTTGAGCTGAGATTCCCTTTGAAGTTTCGAGCAACATCCTAAAAACCGATGGTTTGGATGGCCTCACACATAAGCGCAGCAGAGCCAGGGAAGGAAAGCAGACCAGCTCCAAGCAACCTCCACTGAGCAGCAACAGCCTCTTTTGAGGGAGTGGATGGTCAGGTTACCTAATCACACAGGATATTTCATTCCTTTAAGTCTTCTGGGTCCTGCTTTGATGACTACAACCCGCTGTTACTCTTTATTAAAAATACTGTCCTATTGCATTAAAAAAATCTTTACAACTAATCTGACAAGGATTTTCCCAGCAAAGCTTTACACTAAAAAGTCACCAAATGACGACCTGAATATTATGTTAGTTTATAGCTACAAAAATACATATATAGATATATATAAATATTTTACAGCAGAGCCGCTACAGCTTTTGGGCGCTGCAGCACGTGCCAGTCGCGGTGCACCCAGGGCCGTGTTGGGAGATTCTCCTGCAGCAGCTGCTCAGCCAGCACCGTCCTGGCTTGAAGGGCAACGTGGTGATAAAACATGTTCCCCAGCGCTGGGATCAGGTGGCTGCCTGCTCAGCCTCTGCTGAGGCATTTCTTCAGCACATAAAGGAGTTGGGAGCTTCCCCTGCTGAAAGGGAAATGCAGCAGAAATGCACACGTCAAAGTCACCGCTGAAAACACAAATACATCCAGCTCGTCTCATTTCGAAGAGAGCTACTCCCGGCCAGCGCAGCCCAGTGTTTGCATAAACAAACAACTGCTGTTTTCTACATTTTTTTGTAAACAGGATCAGCACCTTTGAAGTCGAGACTAAGACTACAGTAACAAGCAGGTATTAGCAGCAAAGACAAAGTAATTTGATAGCAGCTTCAAAACAGTTCAGAGAATAGCATGAAAATGTTAACAGACTGAAAAACTAAGCACTCTAGGGTCCCTTTAGTGGTTCTACAATACAGAATAAGATCATATATGTGATTAGAACAGACTGTACAGAATCTAGAAAAGCTCTGACAGCGTACATACGAGTATACAACCTTGAACACAGTCTTGCCAAGGGCCACAGATGCATTTAGGTGCTTAGTAGAGAAGGAAAAAATATCCTGCTGCACAGCTACTTCTGGGAGATTCTTGTATATTCTGGGGACTCAGGCCTTAGGTTTTAATATTTGGTTTTAGTTTTGTATGAATCACTGTTCCTTCCTTTCAGATCTCTGACAGGATTTGGCCAGTGATTCAAAGAGATTGAATAAAGTTGTAACTCAGCATTTAAGCTTATTTTTGAGACACGGAACCTTCATTAGAGCATTACTGTTGTAACCCATCTACGAAGCAAGAACAAGGGAAGGCAAAGCAGATCTTAGCACTGGGCAAGCCAGAGGGAATTCCTTGGAACTACTGCAGCAAATGCTCCCCACTGCTTTGCATCAACACACTTACCACTAGACTCTTAAATATGAAATGCACTTTAAAGAGCTATTCCCTACCAGTTTTTGCAGGAGTCAAGATCACTAGCAAATCCCTGAGCTGTTTCATATCCCCGACAGGAAGGGCCAAACTTTGAGCTCCCCAAATCCCTAATATCTATGTCATATTTACTATTCCCCACACACAAAACTCACTTATTATACACATCCATGGGACTGTTTACAAGAAATCAAAGTCTGAATTGAGCAGAATGGTCCAACTCAGTCCCTGCTTGAATTGTACACATTGAGTAATTCACCCGAAGCAGAAAGCACAACAGAGATCATCTTTGAAGGTGCTTTCTGCCGTTTCCTCTCAGCTGTGTGCATCAATGAGGTAATTTTAGCAGGGCTACCCCTTCAAGTTACTGTTAAAAATAGCATGTGCACCATGCACGGCTGAAATGCATCCACTCCCAGCAGTGAGGTAATGCTGGAAAGCTGCTGCTCTTCTCCAAGAGGTAAAGGAACAAGTCAGAAGAAAGAAGAATCTGACTTCTGAGCTTAGAACTACTTTTTGCACCTGAAAAATAAACCCATTGTTCTGTATAATTATTAGCTGAGATTTTCCAGTGTAAAAAAGCTAAAGGATATGGAACAGAGCCACAATTCCTGCCTTCCAGGGACACACCTGACAGTGCGATTGGCAAATGCCTAAGCACAAGATGTGCTGCTAGATATAAAACCCCTGAAAGTTCTTCCAATTTGCAACAGTTGCCATTCTAAAAGGAGATTTTAATTCTCAAATTATTGTTCATCATCAACCCATGAACAACTCCAGAGGCTTTCAATACATGTTTAGCTATCAAACCTCAATCTAGTTCTCAAAATACCTGGTTATCCACTAGTATTCCACCCAATAGTTTTCCAAGACTACCTTAAGCTTGCATGAAACAAGAATCCAGCTTTATTTAAATAACAGAGTACTCTGTACTTTAAATAATACAGTTTCTTTAAATAATTCAGTACAACTGAATTAACACAAAGATTTTTTCTGCTTTATTTTCACTTTATTCTCACTTCATTCTGATTCTATCAGTAATCAAGTATTAGCATCAGCATAACTAGATATGAGCAGGTGTGGGCATATTTAACTGCTAATAAATGCATCTTTAAATACTTCAGCAAAACAAAGGTGAGCAACCTGTGAGCAACACACTTCTACAAAACGTGTTGAGAACACCTTTCTGACCACCTGTTAAGGAAATCCCAAGCATCTGGACCCAAATCCCGGTGTTTTTTTCCCAGGGAGCTACACAAACACTAAGTCAGCCCTGATGTGCAACAAGAATTAGCCTAATTTCACGGATATATAAACAAAACTCTACAGAAAACCGCTAGCAAAACCATATCTGGAACATATGAACCGCTAGTTCTTGCACAGCGATCCTCAGAGGTCCTGAGGCATCAACACTGTGTTTGAATCTGAAGCCTGAAAAACACCCACTGTTTTCTGACCTATGAATCCCAAGGCTGGCATCAGCTGGCAGGCAGAGTACAAGAGAAGTCTGTTTAAAAAACACAACTAATTTCCTCCCCTCTAACTGCACATGTCCTTCCGTTAAATTTATGAGCTACCATTCGCAAAGGGTCTCTCGCTAGTGTAAGTATTATTACATTAGCTGCTTCTTCTTTGCAGTCCATCTGTTCCTTATGTCAAATACTGAACATGAGAAATCACGATCACTTCCATGGAAATAAAGTGTTGTCGTTTACAAAATAAGGTCAATTTAGGATTAGAGAGAAGAGAAAGCAGAGCAGAGAAATATTTGCAGTAATAGCAGGGGAAGCAAAGAAAATTGCTGGCAAAGTAAATGACTTTTTTTGTGAAATGTTCTCATCTTTCCTTTCCACCCACCTCCTCGTTTTCAAACCAGACCAATATGTCATGTCAATGCTCTGTACTAAAGATAATGTAATTCCTTCTGCAACTCACTCCCCTACTTGAAAACAAAATTTACTGTTTCCAATTCTCAATAGCACCAACTTCTGTAATGTTATCTCAAGCCCCACAATATCTGCCCTTCTGTCCGCAGGAGCCTCAGATTATGTGAAAAGCAGCAGCCTCCCCCGTCTACAGAGAAAAGCCTCAACGATGACATCCAAAGATAAATAAGAAACCTTAAAAGTTCTCATGAATTTTCATATCTAGATTCATAATTTGGTAGGTATGAAGAAACTGATGGCTTGTATAGGAAATATCCATAAAAACTCCAGCTACCTGTTGATAAAATGGTTGGATTTTTTCAAAGCCTGTTATCCTCCATACAGCATCTGCTAGAAAAAACAACTGATCCAAACTTAACTGCACACTTGGAAAATGGGGAGATTTAACTACGAACTGACAAAAGGGGAGAGGATCTACACCTACAAACTAACCCACTAAAACTTCTTGAGCTCTCTGTATGCAGCAAGTGAGCTGCTATTCAGACAGCTAAGCACTGGTGACAGTAAGTGAAAAATGGTCACAGAGATTATAGTTTTCAAGGTGACAGGTGAATCACTACCATTTTTCTCCTTTAAAGTGAGGATTCTTTGTTCAATTTAGTTCAGGAAAATGTAAACCTAGACAGGATAAGCTATTTATTTCAGCTCCCTATTTCAAAATCTATTCTCGTTTTTAACAGCTAGCAGAACGCGTAGGCTCAAACAGCCATGTCCAGACGCTAAAAGGTACTGAATTCTAAAGAAATGCAGTGCTCAGCCAAGCCCTTCTGAACATTTCATACACCCTATGCCCAGTCCTCAACCAGCATTGTTTATTTGCCTTCCCACTGCTGCCACCAGTGCCACAAGACACGACCCAGCAGCAACGTTCACCTTGCCCGCGTGCTGCATGAAGTATTTTCCACCTTGCACAAAGTTTCAGCATTTAAAAACCTCCTCCATTCCCAACCTTTACAAAGAAGCTGCTTGTAGTTCTAGACTGAGTGCTGGCTCTAAGATTTACAGATGGGCAAAGTTTTCACAATCAATTCTTTTCTGACTCTTGAGTTATTCCAAATCCCTTCACTAAGCCATTACCTCAAAATTTGATAAAAGCTGCTTTTGCCCATTTGCTGCAAATTTAATTAAAAGCTGAAATCTCTTATGTAGTTTCCATTACTAGCAGGTGGTCATGCAATTGCCTCCCTAGTTGTGCCTGGAAGGATTACTGATTTAATACGTGTAACTAATCAACGCTCCATAGCTGCCACTTCCAGGCTTCCATAGACAAAAACTGGCCAACAATTTGCAATACAAGAGAGTTCCTCCAGGGAGGTGCACGCCTACATTCATAAGTAATACTCTGAAGAGCCACAGAAAAATTCAAAGAGTATTAAATAGTAACAAAGAATAGATATTTTTTTTCTAAGTGTGCTGGTGTGTCCATGCTCTTTACAGTGGCTCCTCAGATTGCTCTTGTTCCTCTCCCCTTACATCCTGCTGTTGCAATCCCAGATTTCTTGTCACAAAGCTGGTTATGTGGAAAGAGAGGTACCAAGGATGACAAATAGATACTGATTCAAGAGTACAAAAGTTAACTTATTAACCTGCAGCACCACCTAACAATGTAAGTTTGCCAGAGTCTACGTGCAGCACTAGGAGTTTATGATTCCGATTCCAGTCCTGAAAGAGCCAAGAGGGGAACTACTTTACTTGGCTTTGATGCCATGAAATGGAGATATATATATATTCTTGCCTTCATGAGAGGAGCACAAAAAGCAAAACTTGAGATTAAAAAGACAATATTCCTTTAAGTAAAAAAATAAAAATCACATGATTTCCTTTATCCCGAAGTTAAACCTCCAACCTTAGCTGAACTCCAACATCAGCTATGGGCAACCAAGCCACATGATTTATGCAGAAGTTTCTCAATATACAATAATCTCCAAGTAAAGGGGGAACTATGCAACACCAAAACATTTAGTACACTGATCCTCAGACTTGGCCGCTAGAAATAACTCTACATACTTCATACTCAAAAACTACTACACTGGAGACAGCAAGAAGGTCTGGAATTCAATGACTTCTGTGCAATCTAAGCTATATCTAGATTGCTGAAGTTTACTTTAGAAATAAAACACTGAAACATTACATACAGCTTTAAAGGGTGCTATTTTTCTAAAAGATTATAGGACGGGGCTTAAAGAAATATTTAGGCCAACAGTAGTTGACCAATATTGTTGGGATAACGTATGTACTTAAAAATACAATATCTCAGCTACACAACGGATGCAGATCACAAGGCGCTACAGGGTCTGGATCCAAACCCAAAGCATTTCATGTTCCCATCCCCTCTCCATGCTCTGACCATGCAACAGGCTTAATAATTGCAAAAACAGCATTGATTGCCATTAACTAAGAGAACTCCCACAATCTAATTTTTTGGGGAAAAAATGATGATCCAAGGAAGCAGGAGAAAAACAGCAAGTAAAAGACCATATAAATAAATACCTTTTGCCCAAAGGAAATAAGGTAGCAAAATAACAGGAACTGAGATTTCTGGATAGCTCCCGCCACAGATTCTGCTGTCTGTTTTAACAAAATAATTTAGATTTCAAAGCTTAACAATACTTTAACAGTAATTTAGATTCCATCTGCTTAACCTACCTGGAATTCATATTCTACCTGAGGTCTATAGCATTAATGGAAGCAAGGATATACTTTACGTCCTCATATTAATCCAGTATTAAAAACATTACTGAGATGTATTTTCTCTAAAATTTGTGGGTTTTTTTTCCAATCCCACCCACCACCTGTGGTTCCTTTCATCCTGCAAGTCTCTCTATTCCAGCCTGGGACATAGATTCTGCAGAACCTCAACTCCAGTGTGAACAAACAGTGCACTGTGCTCAAAAGTACTAAATGGAGTACAAACTGTAGAATAAAGCACACTGCATCCAAAGTGTACACGGGAAAGTTATACTCCTCTCTGCCTACAGAAAACAGTTTGTGGTTATCATTAGACACATGTGTTGCAAGGATTGTGATTCAGCTTCACACCAACAGCTCAGATTTCACCAGTTGCTTCATTTGAAAGCAGACTGGCTTGGAGAAGATCTGGAGGTTTTGTGTGGTAACAGCAAGGGAAAGATCATTTAAATGCACAGAAAGCAAGGATAGGGAAGTCCTTTCACCTTCCAGAAAATTATACTTGTACCATGGAGAAAACCATCTACGAGACTGTTTATAGAAGAAAGCAGCATTGGAAACACCTGCAAAGCCTCATTCCAGTAATGGGCATCTCAAATACTATGCAGAACTTCCAGTGCAGGAAATTTGGCACAGGGCTGTGACAAATCATGATTTTACTCTGTAATATAGGAAAGTCCTTAGATTGCAGTCTTCTGTAATATTCTGCAACTTAAAGTGCTTTTATTATAAAGATTCTTTTGTTCAGTACTTCAACATCTGGTACAGTGCACTTTATTCCACTGTGCTTTTGGAAAGTATGCTGTGGTCACTGACCATGTTTAATACATTGCTAAAAAATGTCATATGCACAGAGTAATAGTATTACTTGCCTGCAGTATGATCCACCTAATGGCTGAATCATTCTCTTTGGAACATTACAACAAGAGTAATTAATAACATCTCTAGTGTTTGGGAAATTCCTGCATCCCTTCAAACTTTCTTTTTTACAAAGCAAGCTGAATTTTTCATTAAGATTTCATTAACGTAGCTATGCTCTTTTGGGAATTGCCACACAAGGTCAGAATACCTCTACACCTACAGCCTTGTTGTAAATTAGTTTTGTGAATGGAACTTAAGTCAGATGCCTCATTCCGGATTTTGGCACATATTGACTGAATTTCCCCTAGCTACCAGCTCAGGATTGCCTGTAGAATAAAAGTTGCCAGCTAATGTAATTTAACAATTTTTAACCTGTGACCTCCTTTCATCACCTGTGTCTTCCTCAGGGGACAGGCTCTGCAGGTAGCTCCCCAGAGACTGCACAATAGCAAACCTTTATCTCGAGTTTGCAAACAGAGTAAGGATTGCCCGACACAGTTAGCATTTCCAGGCACTGCACCACAGCTCCCTTGTGCACAGAACAAGAGGGTAGCCTCAGAACACATGTTAATCTTAAGGTTAAAAGCATTGCTAAAACCTAGTTGCACTCTAGAAACAGTAAAAAATGTGCAGAGATGTAGCAACACACTACTGCAGGAGTTTGAATTACATGTAACACAAGAAACTGTCCTTATTTGCCTCAGTTCTCCTTGAGCAGTGAGATCTGCCAAAACCCTAAAAACCTGTAAATAAATCTTCCAGCAGCTTACAAGGGTAACATGACAATCAGCCCCTGCGAGAAGGGAAAGACTAATTTCCAAAGTTCATCTCCAGTGAAAAGCACAAATTATACTACTGCAGATTATGCCCAAATTTCAAAGAGCTACATCTTTGCATGTCAATATAAGTGTGCCCAGGTATCTGTGTTTTATGTCTACAGATACAGGATCTTCCTCTGCGCTGTGAAACAAAATTTTACTTTAAATATATAATTCAGAATGAAACAAGCTATACAGAAATGTCCATCTTACCTTGCCTGACCACTGATTCATGCAGAAAAAGAACAGCTTTATCTAAAACTGATTGCTTGGCATGCAGAAATTAATTTTACTAAATAACCATATGATTATCAGTAATCACAAGATGGGAAGTGCAACCACCATGTCTTAGAAGGCCACTGTTCCCAATAACTTGCACATGAATCCAGTGCACCAACATCCAGCAACATTCCTGCTGTTGGCTGGGCCCTAGAGGCGGAAGGAAAGGCTTGTACTCTTCCAGCTCATGCTCCTTCCAGCTTGTTTCACAAGGCAAATAGGTAGTACTATGCTATGCAGATAGCACAGTCTAATTATTCAGAAGATATACATTTGACAAGTCTCCAGATGAAGCATGGATGAACATTTCCAACTAATCATTTAATTATGCAAACACAAGTGCATACAAAGACTTTCACCACAGTTAAATATTCAGCAGCATGCTGCACTATTGCTGTTTATTTCTCCATCTATAAGCATGAAGTATTTTATGCTAAAAGATAGATTCAGAGGGTGGATTAGTGAGAAGACAGACACCAAGAGCTTTTGTGTCCAAGTTTACTATAAGCCTATTGACTCAGCACATACACAGCCTATGTTATGTCACAAATTTCTATAAACCAGGATTAAAACCATTCAGTGGATTAATATGAACTTGGCCTGTAATCCAACTAAACATGATGAATATTGTGCCTTTAATGTGTCTCATTTTTATATTTCAACTACAACCTTTAACTGAGACAGTCCAGCTCTACTCCTCCTGTCAAGACAAGGATGAGCTGGAGCAGCTCACTCATTTCTGAGCACAGAAGAGAAATTCTGCCCATCTGAGATATGAAACAGAACTCACTAAAAAAAATACCATCAACGAATTACACCAGTCAAGCAACCCATGTGACTTTGAATTTCATGTACTGTAAGATAAGTTAAATTGCTCTATTCTTAGCAGAATCTGCTAAATTAAGAGCTGTGCCTGTTTGCTCAGAGAATTTGAGGTCTGTGGAAGTGCAATTGTGGCCCCAGGCTGGCAAATGATCTTCAGCTGCACTCTTCAGCCTTAAGAGGAAAACTCCCTACCATAGAGATCAACACAGAGCAAGGAGAATTCAGAAGTAATTTTTACTGTTGGTGAACCAGAAAGCAGGATAACGGTTAGTAAAAACTGCTGTGTTTTTCCACAGCTCCCTTCACCAACTATCACTAAGGCAATCCACAAATTAAAAAGGTACATTTTCACAAAACTAAGCAGGTATTCTATAAGGGAAAAACAAGATCAGAGAAAAACATAATTAATTTTTACAGTGTACCATGACTAATCTTGGCATATATTCAGGTACTAGAACAGCAATCACTGAGTATAAGTGAAAACAGTGTTGAACCCTGTCCTATTTTCATCAGATGAAAGCCACAAACCTAGCCGTGCTTCTGCTTAGTGTTGCATTTTCTCCTATCCTGATAGCTTTTACAGCTGGAGAAATAGCTACTTACAGCACTATTCTGCTGTAAAAAAAATATTGCTACTTACAGCTACTTGGATTATAGTTGCATATGTCACAGAAAAGGAGGTCCAGGGGAGGCAAGCTACAAACATTTCCTTGGGTTGTTGAAGCATTTCCAGGGTGTATCAGTTCCTCTGCTTTCAAAAGAAGCTGTGCTTTGAAATTCTTGATCATAATTTAAGTGGTGTTAGGATTAAATTATATTTGTTTACAAATAAACTGAAACAGTTATACAAGGTTATGCTGCAAACCAGTGGCAGAGAAACAGAACTCCAAAGACCAATTCCACACAATTTTTCCTTCTAATTAATATATATGCTCTAGGTGACCCTGTGTGTGCAGGGGGGTTGGACTAGATGATCTCTAGAGGTCCCTTCCAACCTTAAGCACTCTGTGATTCTAGGATTCTATAGTTCACAGCATTTTAAAAGGGATACTTGAGGGCAAAATACTAGTGCTACTGATGTGATGGTATACTTTACCTGTGACACTTTAACCACCCAGCACTGTTTTTGTTAACCCCACAAAGAGTTCACAAAAAGCTGTTCTATACAAACAGCTGCTCACAGTTCAAAAATCGCCTCACATAATGTTTCTTTTTTCTTCAAAAAAAATTAAAGTTTATTTTCTCAGAGGTATACTTACCAATTCAGTCATTAAACCCATTTTTCAGCCAGCTCAGGATGCAGTGATCATTGAAAAAGTAGTAAAAACTTGCTTTGGATTGACAGTCAGTTTTGAGGGGGGTTAGAAAGCTTGTGTTTGTGTGCTGAGGTGCAAGCTGTCTCCCATGCTCAACTCTTCCTCTTCCCTCAATTTCTCAGGTGCCATTCTTGGAAACCAAGAGAAAGGTGAAAGGGAGAGGAACCCTAACTGCTTTAACTGCCTTCTCTCATCAGTGAAGCAGCACTCATCACACAACATGCTCTGTACAAGATATAAACTGCTACTACAAGGATGAGAGGTTGAATGTCCCCAAAGAAAAAAAGATTAATTCTGAGATGTTTGAGCCAAGCTAAGTTAGTATTTAAACTCTCTTTTCCTGCTTACTTTCCAACAGAAAAATACTCATTCTTGTCTCTTGCTGAACATTTTTAATTAATATATTAACAAATACTTCCTGCAAAAACTCTGCTTTGAGTGTTGTTGCTCAATTCAACCCAACAGTAAAGTGGTGAAATTCCAGCCTCCAATCGTGATTAAAAATACCACTAATTGCCATAAAGAGGCGCTAGCTCTTTCCCCCAACGGGAGCACAAAGAAGGGACACACCTTTGGAGTGCTTCCCCGAAGGCCTCTTGGGCAATGACTCCTCAATGGAATGCGTTGACGTATGCAGCACATTTTCCAAACTGTTACTGACGCTGTTTATGGGGGTCTCGGACCTTGGAGTGACCTGGAAAGAAGAACACAAAAAACACTATAATACACCAAAATAATGCTAGATTGCTGCACCCTCCTCCAGAGTGGAAAGCACCACTCAAAGCAGTTAGGAGACATATATGCTTCTTTTAAAACCAAGTGCTGTTGCTATTGATACCGCAGAAGTAACAGCTCAGGGAAGATGCTCTAGATTTGTGTGTAGCTGCTGACTAGATTAGTGAAGATAATCTATAAAGCCACTTAAATTATAATTATTTTTTAAATAATAGTCACCCAGGAGCCAATCGTAGACATGCTGCAAGACAGTTAACCTCGCCACACTGTACAACAAAACTAGAGAAAAAAAACTCTGGGAAAATAACATTTTTATGTTATGCCATCTACTTATACAGATGCAGACTGAAGTCATGAAAAAGTATTTCCACATAGATTGCATGAAATGAATTCTAATATAGAGAAAAAGCTATCTTGTTGTTTTTGCCATTTGCAAGCCTGCTATCAAGATCAGATTTCAACAAAAAATTACACACTGAAAACTGCCCAAACAGTAGACTGCACCATCAAAACAGATTTCATGGCCTAATATGTACCTTCTAAACTGCACTTAGCATAACAAAATATTTTCACCATTACTTAAAGCTACAGAAACAAACATAAATCACAAGAAAAGGCAGAATAGGGCATTGCCTGCTTTAGCTGCAGTCCACAAGGCCATTCACAATTATGGTGCAACACAAAAACATCTATTACTTGTAGCATAACATTCAACCCTGCCGCATAAGCAAGGCAATTACTCGCTTGTTTTCTAGGTAATGAGGAGCAGAAGTGGATGAACAGTCACATTAGCAGTACAAACACAAGGGTTTACAGGGTTTAGGTATCTGAAAGAGGAAAATGCCTTTTAAAGAGGTCGTTAATAGCAACAAAAGTGCTCGTGCTAACTAATGCATTGCTTGAATTTCAATTGCCGCATTTTGAATTAACTGAAATCTCAGTATATAGAGCAGTTACTATAATTTAGCAAGGATTCGAGGAAAATTTTAGCTTGACACAACAAAGGCAGCTCTCCTTTACTCATGGTAACTAATATGGGAGACTAGAGTTTCCTGTAGGCTCATTCAGACCCATTACTTGAGACCGTGCCTGGGGGTGGAAGGACCATTTACACTTAAAACAATACTTTGCTCTTACATATTACAGCCTTACATATTGATATCAACCAACACAATGCTGGTTAAAAATAGCAACTTCCTAATTCTATACAATTACCTATTGTAAGCTTCATTTTACCACTGACTTACACGCTCACATACACGTAGCTTAAGGCAGTGGCACAAGTGGCAGGATTACAAATACCTGCTGTCCTCTTCAGCACTGCTGGCCTATTTCTGGAATAAAGAAGTTTATTTGTATAGATCTTCCCTAGCGGAGCAGTTTTCCAACAATAAGAACAATTTATTATCAAGCTCGCATATAGAAGTCCAGCAATTAAACTTTAAGCTTGCAGGGGAGGGCGGAGGTGGAAGCAGGGATTAAATCTTGCTGCCAAAGTCAGGCTTCACCAAAGAGCTTCCTTACTGCACCTTGGCTTTCCTGAAGCTCAATAAACTCTTGCTTTGGTACATTGCTGCTGAGGGGAAGCTCCAGAGGACTTTGCAACGACACCATCCTGCTGGCAAGGGAAGGCCTCAAAACTAAGTAACAGAGAAAGAAAATTAGATCGAGGCAGGACTATGTCATCCTCAACAGCCTGGTTCTGAGTATCTGGAGCAATCTGCAAGCATAAAACACTTGCAGTAATACTTGAAACTGAGTAAGACTAGAGCCACATCGTTTCAGAAATTCCCTAAATGTCAGGCTATATATTGTAACAGAAACTGCTTATCTTTATATTCCCTGCTCTCCTCCTACCCTACTGCCCTTCCAGTAAACATTGCGTGCAACTTCAAATTTGCATTGTGTTTAAACATAGCCTCCAATTGTTTCCATAAAGATTTCATTTTTATGTATTTGGTAAAGATTAATTTAGCCCATATGTCTTGAAGGACTGAGCTCATACTCTATCTGATTCCGTCTCACATCAAAGCAGAGCAGTTTCAGTTTGGCTTTGAAATATCACAACACACTGATTAGTTCCAAACGGAGATCGTCTTTAGCGAGCTCAACGGTGTTAGGACCAATCTGTCTGCCTGGATTTTTTGTTCCAGATTTTAAATAACTTTTTCCAGCAACTTAAACATACCAAGAGTGCAAAGGCTTGGATTTGTTTAAGAAAAAACAAAATTTATTTGCAAAACATTTTTCATCATAAAGTTATTTCCAAATAAGTAACAGCCACTTGTTAAATCTGAGGCTAAGTGAGGCACCCAGGAACAATATCACAAACTATGAACTGCAGAAATTACTGTCCTGGGAAGGCTGGGAGAAACAGGGACAAAAGCTTGAGCTCAGGAAGGAGTTGACTGAACAAGCTGTGGATAATTCCATTTCAAGTTAACTGCAAAGAAATGGGGCTCACCATATCTGAACAGCAACATCACTCCCAGTTGAGACCCAGGGCAAACTGTACTTTAAAAAGACAGAACAAATTAGAGGATTTCCAAGAACACAGACTCTACCCTAAGCATCCATAAGGTACTCTGAGGTACCATTAAGACCTGTCGTCAAGATGAGCTGAATCACTAGCCTCTAAACAAGCAGGGCCTTCCAGGGAGATCCAGATCTTCAGAAGCAGCAATCAAATTGCTTTGGACCTTTTAGGATCTATAACATCTCAGAAGAAAGCCAGGAGGCCATTAAAGATTAAGAATCTGCTGTTCAAGAGCTGTTTTAAACGCCTGCTTTCTCAACCAGCAAGAGCTTCAGGTTAAGGTGGATACGACGCATGATGAAATATTCAGGCTGTGCTCCATAACAAACCCCACACATCAATTTTTATAAATGCAGACAAAGCCTGCAATCGACTCAAGGTTTAAGTGGTTACAGCATTTGAATACAAGACTTCAGATTTCCTACGAAATTATTTCTTTTATATAACTATATAAACCACTTCAGGAATTATAATTAGCCCACAAAGACTAATCAAGTAAAACAGTAACTGCATGGAGACAAAGCAACAGAAAGATTCATCACTGCTCCTATTCCTACCTTCAGCATTGCATTTTGTAGGGGGAGAGGGAGTAGGAACCCTGTACCCAGCCCTAGCTTCACTATTCATCAGTTTTCTTATCAGAGTGGCCTGTAGGTTTATTTCATGACGCTAGGAGATTCAACACTCAGAAGAAATCGGGACAGAAGAGATTCTTACATCACTTTTGCCTAACTTTAGTGCTGTGCCCAATTCCCTGCACAGCAAAGCACCTGGCTCACTGAAATTTCTGATTTTGCAGGCAAAAAGCTAGCTTGTCTCCTCAGTTTTGAGGTAAAGTAGTAGCCATTCTTATACTGAAAATTGCAATGACTAGTCTAAGGTTCTTACCAATGCACGGATGGCTGAAGTAAATAAGGGAAGTGGTAAATCTACAGAGCCAGATTCAGGAACTACTGGCTATACTTCCCCGGGGACAACGTCTAACAGTTCATCTGCTGCATTCGAGTCTTTCGTGAGAATAACAGGATTCACAAAAGTCAAACGTAAGAATTTTACTAAAACAGCAATTATGTGTTCCTTTTAAGAACAACTAACCAGAACACAGAAAATGGGTGGTTTAATAGCAAAGTATTTGCTGACTTAGTTTGACATTGAGCCAATATTAACAAATCAACACAGCCTGCTAATATGTAACATGACTTATAATTTAAGAAAAAAACACATATAGGATCTGGGCGAAGAGCTTGATCTTAAAATATTTCAGTTGAGATAAAATACTAGATATAGAATTAGGTCATGCATTATACAGGAAAGAAGAGAGCAAAGCATAAAACTAAAAAAGACATTTAGGTGAAGTACTATGGCAGCAGCTAGGAACCAAACACAGGAACACATCTTCCAACTGATTCATGAAAAAAATGGTGTTCAGTTTTCCAAAGTGGCCAATGCAATAGGAAAGCCCTACAGAGAAAAGCTTCTCCTAACACTTGCCTTGGAAGTCTCTTTTCAGAAAGGCCTTACATAGTCATATACTGAGCCCCATTTAAGGCTAATACAGGTAAATTAACAGAGCAGCGCACAGGAATAGAAGTACTAAAATCTGGAAGGAAAAAAAATCACTTCCATTCAATTTCATCAGTTCCATATTACTAAGTATTATAGTAGCTATTTTTGAGACTAACATCAAGGTTTTGAACACAGTGCAACACTTCTTGCAAAAATGCTGTAGCATAAGCCTGAAGGCAAGGCAACAGTTCTGCAGTTTTAGATGGATAAGATACTATTTCCCAAGACAGGTAGGTGGCTCAGGCTCCCAAATTTTTAAACAAACTGCATTACTAGTCACTGATGTCCAAGACTGCTCAGGAGGCCAAGTCGGAGCAAGAAAGGAGAGCAAGTGGTGCAAGGACCTGACTCTCCAAAGCTAGAGAGATGCAGAGCCTGGAGAAGCAAGATCTTCCTTTCGGCAGCCAGTCATTAGATCCACCCAGGTGCTTGTGAAACCACAGCCCCAGGCACCAGCTCTGCACTTACACATGCAAGTACCTGTTGCAAATACTGTTTTCCTAGGAGGTTTAAAGTCAGCAGGACTGCTTCTTTTGCAGATTTGGGGCCTCACTGGTCTTCAAAAAGGATGTTTAAGGAATGCTGGTAAACACACTCAACTTTTCACATCCTTAAGGCAGTCAACAACAACACTCAATGCTTGAATTTACACATTTTACATGTTTAGCCGTTTTGTTGCAGCAGGACCTAAATGCTGCTTGCTGCTTGGCATTGTTTGTCCTACAAACCTTCAGTTCCCACAGTCAACTTCTATCAAAAAGTGACAAGCACTAGGTGCAATCAAGTTTGGGGTGCTCCTATTTCTCAACAGCTACAAAACAGCTACAGTTCTGGTAGGAAGTTGGGGAAAGAAAGGATCCATCTTTGAATACAAAAGGGTGAAGAGGCAATTCACAGTGAAATGAGATAATAGATTGGATGGATGCTTTTGTCCTGCACTGAGACACTATTACTGGAATGAAATGAGGCATGGGGTACTTAAATACCACAGGATAATCGCACACCTGCTATGAGGCTGTGGTATAAATTTGGTAGATCAGATGGACCAGAAAAGTCTAAATTGCATTTTACAGATTAAAGCAACCCCCCTAGAAATATAATTCTTATTTAGATGAAGGATTTTTAATAATAACAAAGTATTGACAAATCCACAGTAGAGTAACTGGAGTTTAATTTCATTATATTATGTGTCTGAATGACAACAAAGACAAATAGTAAAAAGGAGCATTTTAAGACACGTGGCAACTGTAGTTCAGAGGCGCACTCACCGTGTATGCAAAACAAACAAAAATGCATTGCGCAAAATTAAAATTGAGTCCTTCAACATCACCTAGGGCAATGTTTGTTGCTGCTACTAGGCAGTCTTCAGAACCTAACCATGCGAGAACACGTGGGATTTTGTTCTGAAAAGATGCACTATGAGTTAAAGTTTGAATCTAAGGGAAAAAATTCTTTGTAAAAGGCAACCAAGAAAGTAAATATTAATACAATAAGCTACACACTGGCAGCCTGTTTCATCTATGTGACCTTCCATGGCTTCTGATTGCTTACTGCTGGAGAGGCTGCAAGTGCACCAGTTCACTCACGCTGTGCTAATTCAAGGAACTGTTATTCCAGACGTCTGCTGCTTCGAGCTTCAAAAAATACAAGAAAGGTAGTCTTTTATTCCTTGTTCAAATTAAATGATAGTTCACATCTGAATCTTGCAAATCAAACATTAAATGCTCTTCAAAATAAAGCAGACATCTAATCGCTTATAGCTAGGGTCCTGAGAGATACTGCCCTACACCCCCAACACACATGGGCACAGACCTGATTCTTCACCAATACGTTGCTAAAAACTGAACTCCTAGTCCAGAGAGGAATAAAACATATTCAGCTTGCCCAAAGAATTCAAAGTGTAACCAAGTTTTCTGCTATAGAGCTATTTTATCCTTAACCACATCTACCTTTAAAAATGTTACAATCTGGTTGAATTCAGAGCTGTTGTACTTATGTTGCCAGGATATAGGTGGGAAATTGACACACTACAGGGCAACCACAAAATGCAATTTTAAAATCTGTTGAAATATAATCAAAGCAATGAGAAAAATATACATCTTCCCCCAGTGTTTCATTGCCATTCTGGGCTCTTCAGCAACAATTCGCAAATTAACAGGGTTGAGAGAAGTAATTTGACAAGTCACAAACTCACTGAATTCTCCTTTTTCCTTTCACCCTCAATATCCACTAATAGCTAACGTGCAATGTAACTACTTAGAGTGGAAAACAAGGCACAGGAAAATAATTCATAATATGTCAGAAACATTCACCGTTGCTATTTATCACCATGACTTGGCAGGTCTTTAATTAAAATTAAGATCTCACTCCTAAGTAATTGATCCTATTATTTCTGGATCCCTTCAGCTTGCTATAAAAATACTGCCATCCTATACTGATCAGCACAATTGTTTATCCCTTCAAATGCTTTTTCACAGCAAAGAGACTAGAGAAAAAATGAATATATTTTAGCATAAGGCAAAAGGAAGGAATTTAGAGTTTTGCTCAGTACAAAACTCATTTTGAGAAATACAGATCTGGATCACAGCAACATCTCCTTGCTAGATTTAGCACTCTTGTCTAATCAAACAGAGAAAATTATTTCAGTTCCACTTGTTTCCTCCAATTTTTACCAGAGAGCCAAGTCAAATTCTTGCATTTTAAATGAGGCAACGGATCTCACTGTCAGTCTAATCAGATTCAGCATTTCCACAGTAAGACTAATCTTCACAGAAAAAAGCTTACCTGTATCATTGGGAATAACATTCCTCTCTTTCCTTTGTTTTAGAGGGAAAAGGCTCTCAAGAGCAAAAACTAAGAGATACACTGCAGTATAGCCATTTAAATGACTGCATTTGCCTCTTTACTAGCCCACATTCAAGAGCCCTGTTACAAGTACTGTCAACCTAAGAAGCCCACAGGAAAATCAGAGCTATTCCACTAAAAAAAAGCCAGTGCCTGTATGTATTTTTCAGGTGAAAAACCTTGGTTTAAGCAATTCAAACCATTTTTAAGAACAAGCTCTTAGCCAACTAAGCACTTCCCAATGAGGATGCTGTTGAAATCCTTTCAAGCTGCACACTGGAAAGCCTGTTAGGTGCCCTGACCTGCTGCTAGTTCTGCTCTATGACCTACACACATCCATAAATCAGTCTGTAGCCTGCTACAGTTCAAAATGTGCTGTATCTTACAACAGGTGCTTTTACTCTGGAATAGATGAGGTCCATTTCAATTTTGCTTAACATTTACTAGGTAATTAGCAAGAAAAAAGTTAGAGCAAATTAAAAAAGGAAACAGAACACACTCCTAAAGTAAAACTTCATTCAGACTGTGCAAAGATTGGGAAAACAGCTCATGGAAAAACAGCATTAGCTTAAAAGAAGGTTTTTTGGCTCTTCTGCACCTCATGTCTGGATGTACAGCCCATTTTCCAAGCAAATCAACTGATGTTGTTAAGATCAAGTTCATCGTGTAACTTCATATGATTAGGCAAAATAAATTTGGTGGTAAATAACACTGTTAATAGAAAAGATCAGCATCCTTTTTGGATGACTCCCTTACACATGAAACTCCTACTTGTGAAAAAGCAAAACAAGAATATCAATAAAATTACAGTCAGAACTAGAAGCCTCAAGTTTCTAACTCAGAACAGAGCCAATAGCTCTGTGTAATCCCTGCAGCCTCAAGTACCCAAAATACCAAAAGGACAAGCAAGAATTGGCACATGCCACCAACTGGAAGCTGAAAGCCCTACTCCAAGCTTCTGAGGTTGAGTTTCATGTGTTTTTAAAAATAAGATCGCTCCTCAGATAGCAACAACTTCTCTTGCTCCTGGGTGAATCTACCGATATGAACAAATTAACAAATTAATTCTACATAGCAATTGCTATTAACACGGTAAACTACTAAAGCAATGAAACAACATCTTATTTTGGTTGGGAGGCTAAAAGTTTTTCATGTTTTATTCTACCCCTGCAAAACTAGCATAAAAAGCCATATAGGCACTTGATGTGCAGCATTTAATAGCTAGGTCCCTTGCTCTGTGAGAACTTTAAGGACTTGGTTTCAACCCATGTAAGATTTTTGTTTCCAGCTCCTCATTCCATAGCTAAATCTGTGCAAATGTCATTTCAATCACCTGAACCAAACAGTACTGAAACAAAACAGCAATAAAGATAGTTGTAATGGATACCTTATAACATCAGCTCTACACTGTTCCCAATATACAGTCTCTAGCAGTTATTTCTAAGTTTTAGATGAGCCTATGGAATTAGCACAGGTGAAAAATAGCATCTTATGCCATTAGCTTGAAATAGATATTGATGCAGAATTTGGAAGCTGACTGGACAAGAAGCCTTGTTCCCATTCACAAAGTATCAACTCAAACAGCCACATAACTAGTGTCACTTCCTTTCAACTACAAACTGTAGTCAGACTGCTATTTATTACTCCGTTCTACAGCTGAGACCACGAACAACTCATTGCACTAAACGCCACCGAAATCAGCAAAAGCTCCTATAAAAAAGAGAAAAAGGGAATAAAAGCCTGACACTTTCATCCATAAGGATGCCTATTGTCACAAGACATGCATGACAGAAGGCTGAATGGGGGCTCAGGATATGGGGGGAGGTTGCGGGTTTGAGATGCAGCTCCCATCTCGCTGCAGGTCGCAAATCCATCAGCAGCACTTTGCATATGAGAGCACCTGGCCGTGCCCATGCAGACCAGGGAGCATTCGGCGCCTGGTTTCCACACGCGCAAAGCTTCCAGTTCCACCTCATCCAGGATGGCAGAGCAGTTGTTAGCACTAAGTTGTGTGTGCACGAGGCACAGGAAGGAGCCTTTGAGATGACGGGTTCCACACACCCATGACAGCACCATTCCTCTGACTCTTTCATGGCCAAGGCAGTAATGGAAAGATGAATAAAGTCATTTTAAGGGGTGAAAATGGCTGGAAAATGTCAGTTGGATCATTATCAGTTGATAATTATTATCAACTTATATTATTATGGTTAATCCTAGGAAAAAGAAAAGTTTTAAAACGGCATCATTCATTAGATATGTGTCTGGGCTTAATTTGAAGATGATCTGCACTCTTTCAATTTAAAAAAGATACAAAACATATAAGATCTTACACCTGCAAGCAAAAAAATCTGAAGAGTCCACAACACTGTCATGCAAACACTAATGCAATTCAAAAGCAAAAGAAAATACAGAACTAAAGGCAGAAATGATCATCTTTGTGAAGATTGAATCAATAGGCTCTTTAGGGTAGGGTAGTTTTCCCTACTTAGTGCAAGGAAACTTAATTTTGTCCTACCACACAGAGACCATGAATCTAATAATTACTGACCTACTTGAAACCAGCCACAGCCATCCTTTCCTGGATAGTTCCGATTCACATAGTCCAAGAACAATCTTGAAATGCAAAAATTAAAAGTGAAAAGTTATGGGCAGCTGCTGGGAGCCTTTCCGCACTCTCTCTGCAAATGCCGGGGGCAGTAAAGGCCAGGGCAAAACACGGTTTGTATTTGCTAACCAACCCTTAGGCCCTTCCCCCCTCTCAAAGCAACTTGAGGAATCAGGTAGATTAAGTTTTGAAATTCAGGTTTGAGAGAAATGAACAGGATTGCAGACTCCAGCCCTTCCGGAAAAGAAATCTAGCTAGTTTTAAAGTTGGGTCACACTAACAGGACCAGCCAGGCAGAAGGAGCACAGAGACATTTATCTCTGCAGAGGCAACCAAGTACCTGACAACATTTTTGCATTGCTAAGCAAACACATCGAATTTGAACAGTTAGGAATTTTAACAGGCCCCAAGTTACACAGAAAAACAGGTACTCACAAAGTTAGCCCCTATTGCCACACTCAGCACAGGGAGAACACTGAATGGTAACTACTTTTGTTCACAAAAAGCTCCCTATTTGCATGACCTGACACATCCAGAGCCTTCTAGCTCCTCAGTTTCCCAGGAGCTCCAATGGTGATTGCCTCTCCAGCTCATTTTCAGAAGTTAAAATCGGAAATTTAGGTGCAGCATCCACACAACATAGTGTTAACCTCAAGCACTAGCTCTGTGTAGCTCAAACTGTAGTAAAAGCTGTAAGAGGGATGAGAAAGTGCTGGCTTTGGGAAAGGAAAACTCCTCCAATTCTGAAGGCAACAAGCAATTTTGGCAGGCAGTAGCCCAATGCAGCTCACGTTCTCTGGACATCTGCATTGGTTTTTCTAGGTGATGTTACAACACAAGTATTGTCACAACATAGCTTGGTAACATCACGAGATCTAAATCCACAGTATTGGAATTTATTTGTGCGTATTTAAACGAGGCTCAATGGAGCAGGACATTGTTTTTTTTCCACTTGCTTTCACCAATCCTTGTTTTAAGCCAACTTCTTATTCTGAAAGTAGCAAAATTAACCAGCTATCATCTAAAAAGTTTAACAATCTTAAAAGCGAAAGTTTGCATCTGTTCATCAACAAAATGCAAATTTAAGAGGTGGTGAAAGTAAAACAATGCTTTTTTTCTGCTTCTCAACTAGTGTGCTTAGCTACCAGTATTCTTCAAAGCCCATTTCTAAAAAGATCCTATTTTTTTCTTAAGGATAGTCCTTCAATGTGTTCAGAAGAAAAACAACAATGACAGAGTGACTGCACTGTTCAATTTACTGCTGGCAGGAAAACTGGAAGGATGAATCCTCCGTCCATCTTAGAATCACTTAACGTGCCAGACCTCCTCAGCTACATAAAACATGTGCACTATTTGTGAGGCTATGATAGAATGCTCTAAAAAGTAACATCCCTGTGTAATTTTATCTTTTTTTTGCTACCCTTTTTGGAAAACTCTGGTAGATCTGCAATCTTTCCTTTCAAAGTTAAAGAGTCCATACATCTTTGGAGTAAGGAAAGTTACAAGCAGTTAAGCATCTGTAAGGGATATTGGGCTGCTTTTAGCTTTTAGGTACATACCATCTTTCCCACAAAAAGGTGGGTAACATAATTTTGCTATCTGAGCCAAGGAACTGATCAAGTAATAAACTCTCTTAGATGGAACTTCTTTTGAAGTTAAAGCAGGTTATTTCAGGCAAGGCAGTGGTTTAACTCCATAGTTTGTAGCTGACTAAGAGCACTTAACAGTAACACAACTCACTACTAACAGCACATCTTCAAATGCTGCTGCCCAGCTTAATTGCTTGCAATCGAACAAATAACCTGCAAGTTAATGGTGGTGAACCACGGGCACCAAGGTCAATACCAGAGGCACGCAGGACAACAGGGAGTTTCTTTAAGGTTCGGATCAGAAACTCACAATATTTGCTATCCTGTTTGTCTAAAGACTCACCAAGATGCCTTTGCCACTGGACAGCTACTTCTTACAAAGCTGATCCCCTCTTGCAGCTTCTTCCAAGGGCAGGTTTTGGAATAGCTGCTGACTCCCATTTCTGGTGATGTTCTGGGCTTGCTCGCCCTGCTAAATACCTAACCCGCCAGGCACACAGCAAGGCAGGAGAGCCCCCTCGGGAGCAGCATCACCAGGAACAGATCCATCCAGGATTGTAGTGCTGCCTGTTGATTACCTTGTGAACACTCATTAAATGGCACGAGGCCACCAAAATCTCTGCCCATCCCTTTTTTTCACCCGTGCCAACCCACCATCCATCCACCAAGCGACCAGTCATGGACAAACTCTTGGGCTGCCACCCATGAGCAGAAGGCCGTTGCTCAAGGCCAAGACGAAGGGCTTGAGACACCACGCGAGGGCTACCCACCTTGTGGCACCCGGGGTAGGTGGCCACGGCGCTGAGGGCGGAGGTGCCGGGGTTCTTGCCGCTGCTGGCCATGATGCTCTGGATCTGCGTGAGCTCCTGCCTCAGCACCTGCTTCTGGTGGAAGCTGAAGGCCGGGTGGTTGGAGGCCATGGTGAAGAGCAGCAGGAACTCATCGCCCGTGCGGCCCTCGTTGAGCTGCAGCCCGTAGTTGTTGATGACGGAGTCGATGTGCGTGAGCGTGCGGAAGAGCACGCCGGCGGCCTCGCGGTGCGCCGAGCCGAGCAGCGCGAGCGACACGAGCAGCTTGCTGCGCACCACCTCGTCCGTGAGGTTCGTGAGGCTGCCCAGGTCGGCGGGGTTGTTGGCCTTGATCTCCGAGTCGCGCAGCGAGTGGTAGTCCTTGCGCGCCAGGTCCTCGAGGCAGGCGCCCAGGAAGCGCAGCTCCAGCGGGATGCACAGGTCCAGGAGGCCGCACAGGAACTCAACGCGCTGCGGCGAGGGCAGCTCCGAGAACCAGCGGTAGACG
>VZSV01000008.1:12826134-12840204 GCA_013398735.1 Nothocercus julius
CGGGATGCGGCGGCAGGGGCAGCTCCGCTCCGAGCCGCGGTGGCCTCCGCTGACCTGTTCTAAGCAGCAAGCGTGTCCCGAACATTCGGGATTCACGCCGTAATCGGCTCTTTAGCTGCTGGATCGGCAGGAAGGGCCGGGGCGGTGAGGGATACTCAGGGATGCAGGGCAGGGCATCCCTGCCCCATCTCAGGCTGCTGGGCCCTGCCCATTCCCAGGATCCTGAGCCATGCTCGCAAGCAGAGAGCAGCAATTCCCATCCTGCTCACGCATGGATCCTGAGCCATACTTGCAGGCGGAGAGCGGTGATTCCCATCCTGCTCATCTGTGGATCCCAAGCCGTGCTTGCAAGCGGAGACAGGGATTCCCATCCGGCTCACCCGTGCCCTGATGGAGGGTGGATGCTTCAGTGAGGATGCAGGAGCACCCAGGTCTTGCACGAGGAGAGATCGTGAGCACTCGGTCTCCTTCCAGCCTCCCGGTCCCACTGGCAACAGATGCAGAGGATGGAAGCAGCGGCGCGTTGGGGGTGCTCGGGGGCGACTCCTTGGCGGGCGGCTCAGCCGGGGACAGACGGACACCTCTGCTTGGAGCACGCGGAGCTTCTCTCCCCCTCCGCCCCATCCGGCCGCGCGCTGATGGCGCTCGGGAGGCAGCGGCCGGCGCGATTAGCGTCAGCTGCTCCTGCTCTCTTGCTGCACATCAGCCGGTGCCGGTCAGCGCGGGCACCTCCGCTCCCGGCGTTCCCACCCGCAGCCGGAGCCGTGGTCTCCACCTTAAGCCCTCTTGCACCACCAGTTTAATAACTTCCTACTCCAAAGGGAATTAGAGCTTTAAGCCCTTTTGCAGCCAGGTCAAAAGTCTTTGAGCAAGTGGCGGGCACAGGGACGCGAGGCTCCGGGCAGCGTTGGCTCCATCCTGGCCCTCCTCCTCTCCCTGGATCAGCCCATCCGGCTGCTTTCTCGGGCGAGCTCTCCGCAAGCTCCGCACATGGGCTGAGCTGCCGGAGCTGCTGCAGCGTCAGCCCTTCTCCGGAGGCTCCTCCGGATGCCTCTCCGAGTTCTCCCGGCCTCCTGGGCTGTGCTGGAGCCCCGAGTGCTGCGGGGCCAGGCGGGATTTTAGTGCTGGGGAGAGGGGAACTGGGAATGAGAGGAAATGCCCAAAATTGATGTCATGCAGGGAGGAAGTGGGTTGCCAAATCGGTGCCTGGGAAGGGTCTCGTGCCTGTCCCTCCAGTTCCCTCCTGGTTTCTGGGATGCCTCGTGCTCGGTGCTCTGCCCTGTGCCGAGTGGGCCTGGGGCTCTTCCTGCTGGAGCCATCAGTGGGACCCGCTCCTCTTCTTCCTCGTGTTGGCACCATTGGGAGCTTCCTGGTGGAGCACCCTGTCCTTGCAGGGAGGAAAAGAATAGGCAGAAAAAGAGAGAGGAAGAGGAGAAAAAGGAGAAAAGAATAGGTGCTCCCTCCATCCTCATCCTCACCCTGCGCTCGCAATGGGGCTGATGGAGCACATGGAAAACAGCAGCGGCTCCCAGGGTCACCGCCTGCTACCTGCCAACCCACCCTGCAGATCCCTGCCGGGTCCCAGACCTGCTCCAAGCCGCGTGTCCGAGGCCAGGACACGCAGCATGCAGGGAAAATTGTCCGTGTGCTTTCTCAAACTGCCTGATTTTTGTTGCAGCTCATTCCTAGGGAAGCGAGGGAGGGCAGGAGCCGGCGCGGCTGTGCCCGGCTCGTTTTGGAGGCAGCACGTTACGTCTCCCCCTCCTCCTCCTCCTCCTCCTCAGCCTTCCCCTGCTCCGACGCCTCCCTTGGCACCCAGCTCCACGGAGCGCCGAGCGCTGCCTCCTCTTCATCACCTTCCTCCCCACCTCCAGCGGGAACCTGCGCATCAGCAGCCCCTTTCGCCCACCTCTTCTTGCCAGCTCCATCCCATCAGCGCCCGCCGGAGCCCGGCAGCCACAGTAGCTTCATCCCGCCAGAAGGATTCGGGATTTTGGGGGGCCTGGGCTGCCCCTGGGGGGTTCGGCATCCCCCTGACGGAGCGCGGGGATGCGGAGCCTGGGAAATGGGCTCCCGCGGGCGAGCTCCAAAGTTGGAGGCAGGCAGGAGCCTGCTCGTTGCTGTGGCAACAGTGATGATATTTATATATTATATATATTTTCCCCCCATGGCGGGCAGGCTCTGCTCCTCTCCCTGCCTCCCTGCCCTGCCGCAGGCACCGGCCCCAGCCCGGCTTGCGCCCAGCCCGGCTGCTCTTTGCTCCCGGTGGGTTTTGCTTCGGGATTGCTTTGGCATCGCCATTTTCCTGTTCCTGGGGTTGTGCATCCTGCTGCAGACTGGGAATCGGCCCATTCCAGGCTGCTTGGGCGAGATGTGGGAATACTCGGGCTCCGAGCATCCCTTGGGGTGCTGCTGACGGAACTGGAGTTTCCCTTCTCTTTGGAGTGGATTGGGGGATTTTAACCCGTTCCTGCAGAGCTCCATCCTGACACCGCAGAGGAGCCCGGCGGGAGGGGACGTCGGCCCCTTCCCTCCCGGCAGCTGGTCAGCATCCGTCAGCACTCCCGAGGCCGTTCCGGCTCCAGCTGCTGGCCCGAATCCAGGCTGTGCTGGAATTTGCCTCTTAACTTCGGTTAAATGAGTTTGGAGTGGAGGCTGCCCCAGGTTTTCCATGGATTTCTCCCGAACGGGCGGTGCGAGGCCGCGATCCTGCCGCCTGGCCAGTGCTCCGACATGGACCGTCCGCCACGGCCAGACGGTCACGTCCGGAGCGGAGGGGGAGAGTCCGGAGCTGGAAGGTGCTGCCTCCTTCGGGCTTTTGTGGCTTCGGCAGTGGGAAAAATATATTGCCTGGAAAGTTCATGTGCCAAAATGACTGTTTCGCTTGACCGAATCGTGTGGAAGTGCCAAGTCACTCCAGGCCTGAACCAAAGTGGGGGAGCGTTAGGAAGAGGGAAAAAAAAAAAGTGCTTTTCATTGCGGTGCTGTTTTGTTTTGCTTCAGAATTTGGTTCAGCCCCGTTTTTCTTTTAGGCAGCAAAATGAAACCAAAATTAAATCAACAGAGCAGCTTCACTTCCATTAATCCACCCCCCTCACCTGGAGCTTTGGGTTTCAATCCCCCCAGATTGGCCTATCGGGAGAGCGTTTCCCTTGGTTGTGCGGAGAGACCCCGGACCCTTCCCTGAGTGACGGGGGCTCCTGGAAGGGGCTTGGGGACTTCCCTGCATGAGGTTGGGACATCCCTGTCCGCCTTTCCCCAGGGAATCTCCCAGCAGAGACCTGCCACGCTCGATGCAGCAGTGAGACCCCGGAGGGCAGGCGGGACCTTTCCCCCCAGTGCGCAAAACCCCTCACATGTCCCATCCTTCCTCTGCCGCGCAAATCCCACAGAGTGGCCAAGGATGCTCCGGGGCACTTAATGCAAAGCCTGGACAACCCAGCCTGCCTGGAAAGCCCTTCCCGACCGCCCCCGCGCACAGGGGCCGCTCGCGCAGGGATTTTGCCAGCGGGCGCCGGGCTCCATCCTGGAGCCGCTCAAGGAGCAGCGTGTCCGGCCGCGTGTCCCCGCAGCAGGAGCTACGGCTGCTCCGGGAGCTCTCCCTCGGCCCGCTGTGCGTTTCACCATCTCCACCCGCACGCGGCGTTGATGTCGGGCTCCTGGCTGTTTTGTTCTTGCATTTAATACAGGCCGCTCAGATCTGCGGAGCGCAGAGTAAGCGGCGCTGCCCAGGCTCCTTGGAGGTTTTGTGCCTTCGCTTGTTTTTTCTTGGGCTTTTTTTTCTTCATTTTTTTCCCCAAGGGTTGTTTGTGATTTCTTCCTAACTGTTTTGCCTCCTGCCTGCAAGGGGCAGCCTCATTCGTAATGTGCTGTTTTTCGCATGGGGTTGGAGGAGCATTTGTGCCTTTGGGCTACGGGCTGCAGGAGCGGGATGGAGGGAGACACCAGCAATTCCCATTTCCTCTCCCACTCCAAACGGGCAGACACCTTTTCCGTTAGGTTCTGGAGAAAATCACGGAAATCCAAACCTCCGGCCATGGATGGCTGGAAAGCCGGAGCTGTCTTCCCCATCTCAATCTTTCCCGCGGCTCCTGCAGGGTCTTGCATGGGGGGCGTTGCAATTCCCCCCTGATTTATATGGAAAAGGGGAAAGCATCGCGGTGACGGTGCAGCTCGGACGTCGGGCCAGGCGGGAGGGTTCTGCCAGCGCTGGCTCTTCTTGTGCCCGGGGCCACCGCGCCAGGGGCTGCCGGCAATTTGGGTCTTGGGCAAAACTCGCCCTGCTGAAGGCGACGCGCAGGGATCATCCAGCCCTGCGCTTTCCCTGCACCGCCCTCCCTCGGACTGCGAAAAAAATGGTTATTTCAGTGCAAAGCGGCAAATGAGGCCTTAGTGAATTCGCTCTCCTTTTTTAAGCTCCAAAAAAAATGAAGGACAAGAAGAGTCTGGCGCAGGTGCCTGGAGCAATGAATGAAATGGGAACAGGCTCCTTCCTCGTTCCCATGAATTTCCGAGATGCAGAGTGTGCCGCATCCCAGCTGGGGCCCGGGCGGCTCCTCTCCTCCTGCTCCGGCTTGGTAACAGTTTCCCGGTGTAACCTGATATTTCCCAGTGCAACATCTGCAGGGAAACTGAGATTGGGGCTTGAGAGCAAAACACTTTCCCCGTTTGCCTGTTTTTCACTTGGGAAGGAACAAGCAAACACGGCTGGTTATTTTTTTCAGGATTAAACGGTTTGGCTTTGCTTTTTTTGATGCCGAATAATTTTTTTGCAGCCAAAATGTGTTTTCAGGACCTTTTTCCGTAGGATATTTGCCCGCAATAAGCGCTGATCCCGTGGCGCCATCGCATCGCCTTGAGAGAGGGTTGCATCAGCGCTCGCCCTCCTCCCGGCCGCCCCGGCGATTCATTTACCGGCATCGATCACTCGGGGACTTGGGTTTTATGCTCCTCGGTGCATCTCGAGTTGATGCAATTAGGGCCGGATCCTGCTCGGAGCAGGATGTAGCCCTGCCAAGCCGAGCGGGTCGCGCTCCTGCAAACCTCGCGTTTGCATCCTGGACGGGGGCGCTGGAGGGGGCGGCAGGGGCACGGGCAAAGATGCGCTCCAAAAAAGGGGAAAAAAAGGAAAAAGCAGCCCAATTTTGTATTGACCTGAGAGGCAAAGTGAATCTGATGGAGCTGCCTGGAAAAACCTGAAGCCGCTGGTTATAGCCCCCGATGAGCTCGCTGGCTGCTTAACTCCCTCCTCGGCACTGGCACGAGTGGACAACACGGTCCATTTCTTAATGTTTTATTCCCCACAGAACTGGGGAATTCGCTGCGTGCTGCTACGTCTCCCATAAAAAGGCTGGAAGAGGGTGTTTGCTCCTGCCGTACAGTCCAAGGAGCTCTTGTGAAAGAGTAGAAATCCCCCAGCAAAAGCACTGCGGGAATTCTGGAAGGCAACCCGCCTCCTTGTCCGGAGATACTGACCATATGATGCTTTTTCTCATTAAAACCATGAATAATGCAGGCTCCTACAGCGCAGCCTCCTCGGGACCCCGGCACACTCTGAGTTACTTGTTTTTCTGAGCAAAAAGTCTGTTTTTTGTAGGAGAACGCAAGGGAAAAAGCAGCAAGGGTGGTGACCTCCCAGCTGGCTCCTGTTCGCACTTTGCTCTCGCGCTGTGCCCAGATGAAGCCGGTGGAGGTGCCAGGCTCGGACACCAACCCGGCCCCTGTTCCGGCTCATCCTGTCCAAGTCTTTTCTGACGACTCGGTAAACTTTCGACGTTCCTGAAAAGCCGCATTCTTCCTCTAAAATCAGTTTATTCCAGCATCTTATAGATTAGCCGGAGCCGATAAACTTGGCATTACGTGGCCCTCATGGGTATTAGCCCTTCCCCTGTCACTTCTGGCCAAATCACCGGAGATCGCTGAAGATTTACGGAAATCTGGTTGCGGTTTTTCCCCTCCCTCCTGCCAGTTCTTCTTGCCAACTTGACCGCTTGCCCGGCCCTAATCAGAGAGAAGTGAAAATTACCAAGTCGGATGTGCCACGTCGGAGCAGGATCCGACGCGTGCCGTGGAGGAAGGACCTGCTTCGCAGGGAACGAGAGCCACGCAATTAATGGGGGAATTAAGATAGCGATTTAGTGCGCGCCGCGAACAGCAGGCGTATGCATAAAGGAGACAGCTGTTAAATTTAGTACGTGACAAAGTCAGGCGAGCGCTAACTGGATTACTTGCATTTATTTGGGAATACTTATGTATTTTATTATGCAACGTATAGATCGTCATAATTCTGCCTTTCCCGCCGACGGCGCCTCTCCTCCGAGCGCCTTGCGGAGCATTACGGACCAGCGCGTCCGTGTGGGGGGCACCGAGCGAGCAGATTTTGCATCAGAAGGGGTTTAATTAACCCGATCAATTTTAACTCTTCCCGGCGGATGAATCCCAATCCGCAGCTCTTCCTGGAGTCCATAGGGATGAGCCGGCCTGGGAGCGTGTTTTGGGTAGACCTTGTTCCCCAGGGATGGGTGTCCGGGTTTGGGCAAGGAGCGCGGCCGGGATGCGCGGCAAGAGGCGGCAGCTCCTGCCTCCGGTTGCATCCCTAGGGAGGAGTCAGGGAAGGCGGCGCGTAATCCTGCCGGCTGAGCCCGGTCCAGACGCTACCAGACATTATTAATTCTCCGTATCAGGCCAGCAGGGACTGGCAGCCTGTTGTATAAATGTGCTGCAGTGGCGGAGAGACAGTCCCTGCCCTAAAAAAGCTTCCAGGAGGAGGAGAAGGCGAGGAGCAGCCGGCTGGAGGCGCCGGGAGCCGGCCAGCGCGCCGGCCATGCCCGCAGCCCCCGATGCCTCTCCGTCGGGATATTCCCGCACAAAGCGCCGGGCGGTTGCATCCCGGATAGCCACCGTCCAGATATTAACCTCGGCAGGCACATTGGCACCGGGCTGGCTCCATGGGGTGGCTGCTCCGCCGGCCTTTCCGTGGTGCCGATGGGGTGGGAGCAGCTCGTACCCCTCGTGGCTGCAGCTTCCCCGCGGAGCTGCCGCGCGCTGCCGAGCGGGGCACGTTCCTGGCCCGGTTTTCCATTTTTAGGAGCCTGTCAGAAATGGCACTCCGCTTGGAGCAGATGTAGAAAAATTAGAGGGAATTCAGAGAGCAGCAGCAAAAAAAAAAAGGAAAAAAAAGTGATTAAAGGAGATGGAGGGACTGATTTTGGAGGGAAAAGAAATCAGCAGAGCTATTTATAACGCTGCCTGCGCCAGCGTGTGTAGGAGCAGGCGTTTTTTAAAGCTCCTGGAGGGCTGAGCTGCAGGGACGGGACGAATAGTGACTGCGCCCAGGGAAGCTGCAGGGCGACGGGACGGGGTAGAAACCCAGAGCGAGGGGTAAATCCACCCAGTGCAGGGGAAGGGCTCATGGTGGGTCGTGCACGGGGTGGTTTCCCCTCCAGCACCTCGGCCAAGGGGCAGGTAAATGCATTCCTGCATGTAACACATATCAGCCCTGATAAAGACGTACGGGGGATATTAGGGCAGTACAGGCTGCATCCGCCCCGACCACTCTCTGACATGGGGGCATCAGAGGGGGCAAATCTTCAATTCCTCTCCCACAAGTGGTTGCTTTTGGAGCCTGCAAAACGTCTGCCACGGCAGCGGAGCCCCTTTCCCAGCAACGGCAGCCTCTGCACGTGGCTCCTCGGCCGGGGCAGTGGGAAAAAAGACCTTTTCCCAAAGCAAAACCGGCCGCGGGGAAGTGAGGGAGCAGCCGGCGGGAGCCGCCGCCGCTGCCTGACGCTGCCTCTCTGCTTGCCTTGCAGGACGTCGCACTCGCGGGCCAAGGCGGACGCGGCGGTGGCCGCGGCGCAGAAGGCGCAGGAGGAAGCGCGCATCGCCAGGATCACTGCCAAAGAGTTCTCGCCTTCCTTCCAGCACCGGGAGAACGGTGAGGGCGCCGCGGGCCCCGGCCCGGCGCGGGTCCTGCAAGCGGCGCCGCGCAGCGTCCCGGGCTCTGCAGCACCCCGCGCTGCGGGGGTGGCGCCGCCGACCACCTTCAGAAACAGCCCTGAACTCGGAGCCCCTGGGAGCTGCATGAAACTGCAGCTGTGAAATAAGGAAAAAAAATACCCCAGAACAATGACAGCAGGAGCTCGGATGCCAAAATCTGAATAAACACGGGGACGGTCACTGCTTTTGACCACATGGCTTTTAGAGCCCGGTCCCTGGTTTGTGCTGAGCACTGCAGGGATGCAACGGGGCCTGATGATCCCGTCCCATTTCCGTGCACCCCCAAAGGCGATGGGGAGCCCCTGCTAGGGCTGGGTGCTGCCAGCAGGACAGGGGGTCGAGGCACGGGAGGATCTGAGTCTCCGCTGCAATGATTAACATAGTAATTAATATATGTGAATGGCTTTATTCAATAGTTCCCCTGCACCGAGCCCTCATTAGAAGGCGTCTGTCATTATTTCCCCCCTCTTCCAGCTCTTTAACTGAAGATTACTCATTTGCCTTAATTGCTCCAGGAGCTGGTGACTCATTCCCCCGCTGCCGGTGGGTCCCGCGGGCAGGGGGACGAGCCGCCCCGGAACGAGGTGGCGCTCGGCCGGGGGCTCCGGCCTCGCTCCCGTTTCCCCCGTTCGAGCTCAGCCCCGGTGCTGGGCGAGGAGGATGAGCTGCAGCGCCGGGCCCGCGGGTGCATCGGCGATGCGAGGATGCTTTGCAGGGCCCAAGATACTCCCCATCTCCGTTTCCTCCTGTCGAAGGGCTTTGCTGCTTTCACATCACTGCTGGAAAGGGATATTTTTAGGCAATGCAGTTTTTAGTTGCTCCTAAGCAGGGACGCGGTGTTGAGCTTGTGCTCCTGGTGCCACACCTGGGCAGGCTGCGAGCAAGCAAGGGAGGCAGGAAAGGAGCTGCCCTTGCGGCACGCTGAGAAGCCAATAGCGCCCGAGGTGCATCGGGAAGCCTGGGATGCCGCTGCGGATGGAGTCGGGCTGCAAAACGCCCCGGGGCATCGCCGGCCGCAGGTCTGCAGCAGCGCGGAGCATCCCTGGGGCCAGCACGTGCCGGCAGGGATGCATCCCGGCTCCGAGGCCGGGGCACGGTTAGGGCTGCCTGCATCGCACAGGGAAGCCGGTTTGGGGGCCCTGCTGGCACGGCTGTGCTTCCAGGAACGCCACGTGCTCCCGGCTAATTTTAGCTCGCGATGATTGCGGAGCATCGGCGCGCGGCTGAAGCACCGCCCGGCTCCTCGGCAAGAGAGCGGCCGCGGCGGCAGCTCCTGCTGCAGGGGCCGGGGCCTTGCAGGGGCTGCAGACCAGAGGTCACTTAATAAATCTGTCCCGTCGCGGCGGGTGTTTTGCACCTGCGGGCAATTTTGTCGGGCAGAGGCGCAGGGCGCTGCTTTTCCGGGCAGCCTCGGTGCTATCCGGCTCCTCCGTGCCGGCACGGAGCAGGAGGCTGGCAGAGGCCACATCCCGGCGGCTCCACAGAAGATGTGATGGAGAAAATTACTCAGCAGAAGCAGAGAGATTAGGGCAGGCACTTTGGAGCGTTTGTTTTTAAGCCATGGTAAGAAAATTGAGTTCTTCCTTTCTGAGACTCATTTCTTGTCTAGCCATAGCAATTGCAATTAGATGCATTTCAGGGGCATTAGGCAGTTAATATATTTATCAAATTATTTCACGTAATTTAGCATAGCTTTAGCCGGGAACAACTCTGCCTTGAGAGGGTAAAATGAGAATTGGCCACTGTTGCCTTCCACCCCCTCTCAAAACAATTTGGTGGTTCCTAAAGGATTAACGCGGCGGAGGTTTCGCACGGAGCAGCGGCAGCCTCGTGCTAGCGCGTTTCCTCCGTGGGCACCCGCCCTCGGGCATCTCCTCCTCGCGGCCCCATCCCTGCTCTGCAGGTGCCGGGGACATCCCCGAGGACCGGGTCCCTCCTCAGCATCCCCTCCTGGGACAGCAGGCAAACTCGGCCAGAACTGGGTCTCTGTCTCTCCTCGTAGGTCGCTCGTCCAGACCTCTGGTCGTTAGTCATTTGTTGTGCTCACCCGCGGATTCCCTTGCGTTGGCCTTGTCTCCATTTGAGGCTGGTGCTCCGGACTGGCTGCGGTGCATCCGCCAAGCACTTCCCCACAACAGGGGAGCTTTTTGCAGCAGGAAACATTGGCGGTGCTTTTCAGGACCTGCCATTTCTGTTGCATTCCCTCACTTATCTCTTGCATAAGATCTTTGGACACATTTTTTTTTTCTATTTTTTCCCACCTGCTTATCAAACCCGGTGTTGTTAGGGTTGCTGGGGTAGGGGGTTTTCGTGCCGGGGCTGCAGCCGGGCTCGCGGCCACCCACTGTGCTGCAAACACCCCAAAACCAGAGTCAGGCTGTTGCTGCTGCAGGAGCTCTTTGCTCAACCTCTTTCATCACAACTCACTGTTCGCCCATGCAACCCTGCTGCGGGAGCAAACCCCACGGCAGGACAGGACACGGGAGCCACCTCCCTTGTGCAGGGTGCAGGGATTCATAGAGGCACCTTCAGGGTCGGATTTGCCAGCCAGGACCAGCATTTTGGCGCTGCACGGCCATGCACTTTTGCATGGGCTGGTAGGGAATTCTGCATGCAATCAGCAGTCAAGAGGGATGCAAAGGCTGCATTCCTGGGAAATTTCTGCATCCATGGGAATTTCTGCATTCCTAGGAAATTTCTGCATTCGTACTTCTCCAGGTGACGTCAAGGGACCAGGTGGCCCTTGCTTATCCCACCGGGACAAAATCCCCGCGGGTCCCATGGCAGAGCAGGGATGGGGCGCAGCTCTGGGCACGCATGGGCGCCGGGCACGAGGGGCTCTGCGTGCCACCTCCGGGACCCTCTGGGATTTGCCCTCACGTGCCTGCAAACCGGATTTGGGGATGACGGAACAAGGTGGCAGGTGGCTCGGCGCTGGATGCCGAGGGACAGGGCCATAATCCCCTTATTAGCAGGATTAGAGTCACTGGGACTGCATGTGGACGATGCCTACGGATGCCACGGGGCACCGCGCTGCTCTGCGGCTGCTCGGCCGCAGACCAGCGACGCCTTTTTCTTGGTCTAATAGCAGGAAGACACTTATTGTGCGGCTCGGTGGTTGTCCCGATCTTGCCCTGTGGCTCCCCTGCCATCCGACACGCTCCGTCCTGTTCTTTAACATGAAAAACTCCGGTCGGTGCCTGCAGAATAGAAATAACCCTGTTGCATTTCTCTCCCTCTCTCTCCTTTCTCTCCACTGCAACGCCAACAAAAAGGGCTCGAATGCCAGCGGCCCAAGCGGCAGAATTCGAGCGATGACATTGAGGTCCTCTCCACGGGGACGCCGCTGCAACAAGAGAGCCCCGAGCTGTACCGGAAAGGGACGACGCCGTCGGACCTGACGCCCGACGACAGCCCCTTGCAGAGCTTCCCGGCCAGCCCCTGCTCCACGCCGCCGCTCGGCCCTTCCTGCCGCAACAAGAGCGCGCACTTCTCGCGGCAGGTCTCGGTGGACGAAGAGCGGGGCGGCGAGATCCAGATGCTGCTGGAGGGCCGCGGCGGGGACTACCTGCGAGCCAACAGCTGGGGCGAGGAGAAGGCCGGCGGCACGCGCGGCGGGAGAAGCGGGGCGCTGCGCAGCGCCCACGTGGCGCCGGCCTCCGTCCCTGAAGACTACCGAGGCCGGAGCGGAGGGCACAAGCACGCGGCCTCCAACCACAAGCAGAGAGAGAGGTGGACAGATTCCCCGGCCACGGTGTCTTGGACTTCCCACCACAGGTCCCACAACCACAGCTCAGGGAGCTCCAAACTGCTTGAGCTGGACGAGGAGAAGATGAGCAACTACGAGATGGAGATGAAGCCCCTCATGAGGATGGATTCTTATATGCAAGAGATTCACACCCAAAAAAGACACTATAGCAAAGGGGGGCCCTGCAGGAGCATGGCTGATGACCACCGTGGAGAAGAGCGGGGCTTTGGGGTTCAGAGACTGAGGTCTAAGACCCAGAACAAAGAGAATTTCAGGCCAGCTTCCTCTACCGAGCCTACGGTGCAGAAACTGGAAAACCTGAGATTCGGGGACAAAGCTGAACCTCGGCTACTAAGGTGGGACTTAACCTTCTCCCCGCCACAGAAATCCTTACCTGTTGCACTAGAATCCGAAGAGGACAATGGGGACACGCTCAAATCCAGTACGGTAAGTAGGCAAAGTCGCGTCTTGAAACCTGGCCAAGAATCCTGGTGCAGAGCCGAGGGGGTGCTGCGGGGAAAAGGGAGCTCGCCCTTGAATTATCCCGTTGTTATCCCGTGTTGCATTCCCCCCTTCTCCCATGCTGCATAATAGAGGATGTTGGAAGCTGGGGTGGGGTTTGCAGCTTTCAGGCCTTGCTTTGGCTGCAGAGTGTCCTGGTGGGAGCGGTGGGTTTTGCAACGGAGGAGGCGAGCGAGGCAGTTCAATTATACTTTGCAACTCAGCCCAGGGCCAGCAATAAAAACACATTAGATTGCTGGGGTTTTGAACACGCACCTTGTGGAGAAGCTGCAGGACTGGGCAAGCCTGCGTTGATGCTGCTGTATGGTTGGGTTATGGCAGCAGGACCTCGCACTGTTGCTGCCACCACCTTGTCCCACGGCTCTGCTGGAAACCCGTGTGAGGCCGCGTGGCAAAGGCCCTGCTGGGGTTCGGGGGGACTCGATGGGGTTTCGCTCCTCCAGTTTGCCAGAAATGAAAGCACGAGCGGCAGAGCGCTGGGGAACCATGGTTTGGATGAGCCAGGGTGGCGTGGTGGCCGCGCTAGCTGCAGCATCATTCTCAGAGGAATCATCAGCGGGGAATTATCCAGGGCACGGCTGGCGCGGGGGAATCGAGCGGCGTTCTGCAGGGGTCCATCCTGAATTGATCCGTGCTCGGGGTTTTCATTAACGATCCGCATGGTGCATTACAGCTGGTGTGGAGCAGCGCAGGGAGCCTGTGGGCCAGCAGCGGCTACGAGCCCCGGGGAGGATGCAGTGCAAGAGGGTCTGGGCAAAGCAGGATGCGACCCAGGAAGGACCCGCGGCAGGGAAAGCAAAGGACAAGTGCAGTGAGGAGGGGACAGCGGCGGGTCTGCACACTGAGGGGGATCAGAGCCCAATGTCACTCAGTGGCATCAGCTGCAAAGAGCTTGTGGGACCCCAGCACAGGCGCTGCTGAGACACAGCGTGCCGGGCTCCGGCTTTTGAGAGAGGCCAGGACTCCCTGGCCACCAGCAGCTTCTCGGAGCAGGACCTGCGAGCGTCGGGGGAGAGCAGGGGCTGCTCAGACCCGAGGAAAGTGGGCAGAGAGATCTTCAAATACATAAACAGCTGCTGCAAAGGGGAAGGGAATAATTTGTCCTCCGTGAACAGAATTAATGGGCTTAAATTCAAGCAGCAGAGGTGGAGGTTAGCTATTAGCCATTACGAGCAAGTCAAGGGCTGGAATGAATTGCCTGGGGAGGCTGTGGCGGCGAGGAGGGGAGGAGGGGGCCGGCAAACAGCTTGGGCAGCTGTAGCACCGATCTAGCTGGAAATGAGCAGAGGCAGCCTGGGAGGAGGCCCAGCTTGGTGCCTCCCCAGGCCTGAGCGCACCCCGGCTTTTAGTGACTCCGGGACCTGCCCTTGAGAGCAGCTTCCTTCCTTGTGCTTCCCCTTGGTTTTGCATTGCAAGGACAGGAGATGGTGGTGGTCCAACAGCTCCACTACTGTGTCCTCCACTCTCCGGCAGAAAAGAGGGTCTGGATTGTCCAGCCAGGGTTTTGGGGGAGGCAGGGATGGGGAAGTGCAAATGATGTTTCTCAGTTGCTCTGAAAGCCTGGGCTGGAGGCATCCTGCTTTGTGATGCATTACTGCAGCTGCCCATCCACACCTACCAGCAACCCTGTGCCACATCCATACCTGCCACCATCTCTGCTGCCCATCCACACCTACCGGCATCCCTGCTGCCCATCCATACCTACCGGCATCCCTATGCCCCATCCATACCTCCCAGCATCCCTATGCCCCATCCATACCTCCCAGCATCCCTGTGCCCCATCCATACCTCCCAGCATCCCT
>VZSV01000008.1:12841584-12879540 GCA_013398735.1 Nothocercus julius
CCAGCATCCCTATGCCCCATCCATACCTCCCAGCATCCCTGTGCCCCATCCATACCTCCCAGCATCCCTATGCCCCATCCATACCTCCCAGCATCGCCGCTGCCCTGGGGGCAGCACCTGCAGCCAAGGGATGACAAGGAGCCGGCGGGGGACAGGGGGGCCCATTCCCCTTCAGCAGGCCCCGCTGCTGGCTGCGCCTGTGCATGAGGCCTCCCCAGAGGCAGCCCCGGAGCCCGCTTGATTCCTCCTCATCTCGCCGCTTCAGCGCAGCCTCCAGGGCACCCACACAGACCTGTGGAAAGGAGTCCTGTGTCTGCTGGCGGATGGCAGGAAAAATGAGCACTCCAGGTGACGCTGTCCTGAACCAGCAGCAGGGAGCAAGCGAGAGGGCACCGAGTCTGGGCTGGCTCTCTTCACCAGCTGGTAAATGAGAAGTGACACCAGGAGGCTAACAGGCTTTCAGAGGAAAAGCAGAATCCATCGTTGCATGGATTGAAGTCATGCAGATGGTCCACACCTTTGATACCAGGATGTCCCAGACTGCAAGCGAGCGGGGGAGACACGGATGCCTTGGGGCAGAGACCCGACACCCGGCGCGAGGGAGGGCTGCACCAGCCTTGCTTGGTGCCAGGCCCTCCTTGGGGACATGGCCAGCACGGCCCCAGCGCGGGGACACCCGCTGCTGATGCTCACGCTTGGCATCCCCGCCATGCCAGAGCCCTGGCTGCTGCCTAAATCCCGGGAGCAGGGCTTGGGAGCTCCGCAGCGGCGGCGCAGCGCTGCCGGCTCTCCGGAGCGAGGCGCGGGCACGCGCCGCGGCCGCGGGCGAGCCTGCGCCGAGGAGCCATTAGCATGCACATCAGACTGCCAGGCGCTGTAGCTGTGAAGCAGCATGTTCGGTTTTCTCACATTCATAACTGAGGGTGGAACAGATGGCGAAGGTTTGGGAGGAAGCTAATGTAATACAGAGGAAGAGATAATATGTGGATTTAAATAACCCACCATGCCAGCAACAATTTGTTCTAGCGAGAGCTCTGCTGGGCGGGCCGGGTTTCGTTGCAGCCACCCGGCAGAGAGGGGCAGGGCAGTAAAGGGCAGCGGATGGTACCGTGATCCGTGTTGCAGCATCCTGCATGTCCCCGTACCCTGCACTCGCATTCCCAATCCTGTGATTCCCTGAGGAGAGGGAAGCCAAGGGGGAGGTTCTATCCCGCATCCTGCCTCTGCGCACGCTCCGGGGCACGAGCGCGCGTGCTCGGTTCCGCACAAACCGTCGCACGCAGATCTGCCCAATGCAGCAGCCGGGCTCCCTGCAGCCCCAGGGAGTTTAAGGGCGTCTTACAAGTGTCCCTGTCCCCTTTGGGCCTGACTCTCCCATGGGGACAGAGCTCGGGCCTTGCCAGGATGCTGCTCAGGGGCCCAGCTCCTGTGAGAGAGTATGAGAGAGGAAGGGAGGGGGAGAACAAGGATCTGTTGAGACATGGGAAAAGGAAAGGGGGGTTCTGAAATGCCACCAAGCCTTTGGGGGATCAGTACAAACCATATCATGTTTTTAGAGCTGCAGGGGAAAAAAAAGGCTGTAGCTGCATTTCTGCAGGTGCTGAGTGTCTGCATCCAAGCAGGAAAGCAAGTGCCAGCGGCATGTGGGTACTCAGGGAGCTGATGGGAAAGGTCGGAATCAGGCATGCATGGAGCCAGACCATCTGCAGGTCCTCACTTAGCAGGGGCAATCGCGGGCAGGTAGCGGAAGACTTCCAGGGATACAGTGTGGGAAGCTCCCTGTGGATGTGACCAGGCTCAGTACTCGCTCCCATAAAACCCTGTCTCCTCTCGTTGGGACAGCCCCACAACAGGGCAGCAGCCACCCACCCCTGGCATTCCTTGCTACTGTCACATGCTGTTGGATAAAATCCAGGCAGTTTCAGTTTGTTACCGGCACTATTGCAAATTAATGGGGGCAGCAGTCTCAGCATGGGGTTGCAATCGAATTTTGCATCCATGCAGCTAAGGACCCGCGTGGGCTGCAGGGCCCGGGCGAGGCAGGGAGGGCTCCGAGCGCCGCAGCGCCTGTCGGCCGAGCGCCCCGCGCTCCCGGCAAGATATTCCGAGCAGGTCCCGCTGTCGCTGGGGAGAGCGGCGGGGAGGCAGCCAATGTGCGGCGAGCAGCGCTGCGCGGGGACAGGGGGACGCGGGGACGGAGCCGGGGGGGACGCGGGGACGGAGCCGGGGGGGACGCGGGGACGGAGCCGGGGCGGACATGGGGACGGAGCCGGGGGTGAGGGCATGGGGAGCAGCACGGGACAGGGGACATCTCGGAGCTGGGCAGGTCCCACCGCACCATGGACCAGCGGGGAAGGGGCTGTCCTGCATTTAGTCCCCTGGGGATAAGCCAGCAATTTGTGGGGGGCTTTTTAAAAAATATATACATATCTATTTATATTATATATAGATTTATAGATTTATTATATTATATGCATAAATACATATATATGCATAAATATATATGTATGTATAAAAATACATATACATATACACACACACACACACATATATATATATATATGCATTTCCTCTAATCTCTCTCCTGTATGGACATGGCAGGAATTACTCGTAGCACCAATAAGGTGCAGAGGGAAACGTGGTGCCTCTCTTCATGTTTTACCCTCTTTTAACCCCTTTAACACCCTTTTACTCGTCTTTTAACCCCCTTCTAATCCTTGAGGACGTGGCTGGATAAGGCAGCTCCCTGGCCACGCTGCTGCCGCCTGCCGCTCACTTGGGGCTTTGAGCCTTTTCTGCCACCTTCCGAAACCTGGGCTCAAACAGCAGCTTTGGAGCAAAAGGCCCCCAAATCTTTGAGAAGCACCACACCATGAGCCCATCAAACCCGGCATTTGGCCCCGTTTCGATCCCGCTGGACCTTCCTTTCTTCTTGCTCCTGAACTGCCTGTTGGTGTCACCGGTTGCAGTGGGGATTTATCAACTCGACACTAATGCTGTGCTGAGTTTCCATTATTTTTTCCGGTGCTGAGGCTGGAAAACAACATATATATATATATTTTTGCTGATCCAAGGCCTTAGTAATTGCACTTAATAGGCCCCAGAGGGATTCCTAGGTAACCTGCACCATGGTTTCCATGGCAGAGGACCGTAGCTTGCACACAGCAACAACAGATAATAATGGATTGTTAATACTTAAATAATTATGCTACAATTGTATTTGCAAACTAGCTGTCCCTTGTAGTCCCAGTAAGACTCTTGAGTTGCCACACAACAGTTAAATAATAAAAAACACAAACAGAATAGGCAGAAATGGTGGCGCTTAGCTCCAGCCATGCTCAGCACAGCACCAGGCCAATAACAACAGACTAAAAGAAACATTCAGAAAAATAACTACTGCTTCGCCAAAAGATTTCACTCATTATTTCCCCAGTTGTGGGGAAATACCATTACTTCTACTGTGCCATCATAAGGGTCTGTTCATCTTTTAATATTTAAATGGGTTTGGAGCTCTGTTCTACCTCTCCAAGCTTTGGCGCAAATCTTAAAGTCCTGGGAGGCCATCCCGGCTTATGCCCTTTTACCTGCACCTTCATGGCTGGTGTTTTTCCTCTATTGAGAAGGAACCCTGGGATCTTATTATACACATATATGTTTTTTTTCTTTAAAAATAAACAAGCCAGCCCCAGAGCTGCCTTGCTTGGCTGCTGAAATTCGTCATCATGGGCTCGGCAAGCAGGATGCCGAGCACATCAGCGCTTGGTTTAGTTTTTCCTCTCCTGGAGCCAGGCTGCTAACGGTTCTGGGTGGAATTCGTCTCACGTCACTAGCTCCACAGACAGCCTAGGTGCTGCTTAGCTCAGCCAGGATGTCTCACGTTGAAACAGCTAAAATTGGGTGAGAGGAGGCTGCCAAGCAGCGCCTGCTTGCCAGCTTAACCCCTCCATGGGTCACTGCAAAAATGTTAGCTGCTAGTGCTGAATTGCTGGATGCTAAAGTCAAGGGGACTCCACTGACCTATTGCCAGGGTGGACTCTGGAAAATATCCCTTCCAGAGCGCAAGCTACAAGTGATGCATCCTTTGACGGGGCGCTGAGCAGGAACCTCTTCCCAGAATCTGATGACACAAGCACCGGGCCAGCCGCGCTATCGAAGGGAAGCACAAGGACATGCGCTTGCTCCGAGCGGAGGTTAAGGCACACAGATCTTACCAGTTAGAAATAAGCCAGACATAAGAAGCATTTAGAAGTGCAGCAGGGCTCCTAATTGGAGCTAAAACAGAAGCTTCAGAGTAGCAAAGCTGCTTATGAGATCAGCTGTCACAGCCAGGCCCCTGCAAGGATGCGCCGGTGTCTCTGGGGGGACATTGGCACCAACTGGCCTGGCTGGAGGCAGCACAGGGAAGAGGGTGTTGGAATGAGGGAACGGCAGAAAGGAAGTAGATTTTGTCAGGCAGCTGCATTTCAGCTATTCCCTTTGCAAAGAGCCTCTCCTCCCAGGTCGTTGCATTTTGGGGGACACATTCCTGGCAAATGCAGAGGATCTAGAGTGTGTATCAGCAAAGCAAAGCAAACGTTTTCACCCAGCTTTGAATGGGGAGAGGTGCAAGATGCAGATGGGTGCAGACCGGAGCGGGCTGCCGAGCAGAGCTTTGCTGCACGGGAATGTCTTTGCAGTGGAAGCGAGCGGCATGGGCACGCTGCTCGGGTCGTGGCTCCCGCACATTTCCCATCAGGACATAGCTTGGACTTACTGGTGTATAAATGTGTCCTCCTTGCGCAGGTGTCCCCCCCTGGCCAGCATCCCAGCACTGTCCCCTGAACGCAGGCGCCAAAGGACTGAGACCCGGTGTCACGTTAACGCGAGCTCCAAAATCACGAGCCCCGGGAATCTTTGGGAATGAAGTCAGAGCCCCCCAACAAGGCAATGCTGGGGGGTGCGGGATGTGCGGGTACCTGGCTGCCTCTGCAATCGCGGTTTTGGGAGGCTGCCTCTGACCCTGTTGCTAAGCAACCGGCATGCCTTTCCGGAGCCGGAGCATCCTCTCTCCCACCCACTCCCAAATGTGAATCCCAACCTGCCTGCGCGGGAGGGAGCAGGGAGCCAGCAAGGAGCCTTCATCCCGCGGCTCCGCAGGGGCAGGGACCTGCTAGGACAGCGCAGTCATCCCGGTTCCTGCCAGCTGGATCAGGCAACGGTGCCGCATCCAGATGCAAAAGACGTAAAGAAAAACACTGGGGCAGCAAGAGCCGTCGCGGCTCAGCTGCAGCGGGAATAGATGAGGATACAGGCGCCACCAAGGAATAGCTACCGCCCACCTGCATGTGCCAGCGAGCACGAGCGCCCGGGGCAGCGAGCGGTGCGGGGCAGGAGCAGGAGGATGGGTTCTCGTGAACACGGGTTCTCATGCACATGAGTTCTCATGAACACAGGTTCTAACGAACACGGACTGCAGGGTCGCCTGCAGCCCCAGTGCCGCGCGCTTCTCTTGCGATTTCATGGGATGCTAATGGAGTCCAACAGCCACATCCTAATGAGGTTCAACACAGGGGACATGGGTGAATGGAAGATGCTTCAGTGCAACGTGACATGTTGCACATGTCAATTAGAGGCAGTTGCCATATTGCCTTTATGGTCAGAGGGAAGGAACGGACCCTTCTGGCGTGCATTTAACCCAGGCTGAGGGGGCAGCTGAGAGGGGCCAGCAGAGCCACCCATTTCCTTGCCCTGCAGTGGGAATGCAGTTGGAGCTGCTCATGGATACAAGGATGGATGCTGTAAGTCTGGGTTTAGCCCCTGCTGATGCTCTTTGCTGCAAGGGCAAGGGCTTCATTCACATCTACCCCGCCAGGGGCAGCAACACGCAAAAATGAATTAAAAATCAAATTGCAAAATCGAGATTGCTGGACGATGGGGCCGCTCAGCTGGAAGGCGCAGATCAGAGGCACTGGGAGTGTGTCTCCTAACTTCTCTCCTTCTGTTTCTCTTCCAGGGCTCGGCTCCCATCCTGGTAGTCATGGTGATCTTACTAAATATCGGAGTCGCCATTTTGTTTATTAACTTTTTCATCTAATTCAAGACTGTCTTGTTTGCAAAAATAACAGTTACATGTATGAATGGGGGAAAAAACAAACAACAACAACAACAAAAAAGGGAAAAAAAATCCTAACTCGAACTGTCCTACGACGATTTCCAAGTCTTTTCACAGAAGAACAACAAGTGATCGAGTCTCACTCACAGTTTGCCTTTTTTCCTGGGTAATGTTTTTTGGATTTTAGCCAAAATTCTTTGCTTGTATAACACTATGCTGTGTGGCATGGCAAAATGCTATCAACACTCTGCCCCCCCAACACTGGAGAGGATGAGAAGGGATCCCAAGAAAATACAACCTCCTTCCCCTTCCCCTCACCCCCGAGAATATAACTCCAACAACAGCGAAGAACCCAAACCGGAGACTAGCCGAGGGGATCGCGGGGAGAGTTTGGTTTCAGCTATGGGTCCTGGGATGCTCCGGGCTGAGTTTCCCAGGGGAATCCACAATAGCTTTAACGATAAAGTCAGTGGGAGAGAAAAGCAAAATCCAAGCGACTGGTACTTTCATTCCCTTCTCCCTTTGCAAATGGAGAAAGGTTGCGGTGAGGAGAAGGAGGAGGAGGAGCGCAGGGATGGCATGAACCCTGTTTAGGTGGAAAAGATGGGAGAAAGGGAACAGGCCCCATTTTCTAACTGGGTTTCCAAATCAAAGATGTGATTGGCGTTTTGCTAAATTTCCTGGGGCAGGGGGAGCACAAGGTGTGGGCTGTGGCCCCACTGCTCGCCTGCCTGCAATCCCCCTCCCCACAACGTGGCGAGGCTGAAGACCCCCCCAGGGGCCCTTCGCGTCCACAGCCCATTCCTGCTGGGCCAAAATAGGTAGCCAGGGGCCCCTCCAACACAGGGCAGCATCCTCGGCACCGAGGATTTACCCCGCTGCGTCCTTGGCCCAGCGAAGTGCAGCGCGACCCGAGGAGCAGAGCATCCCAACCCCGCCACGTGTGCGCAGAGACGCCGGGGGGCTCTATGGCTGGGGGGGACTGGGGCGAGAGGGCTCAATTCTGACCCACCTGAAATAAAGCGAAACAAAATGCCGTGCAATCCAACTGGTTTCCGAAGGCATCTGGGGAGGAGCGCTGGAGCATGTCGCAGAGCGGCGGGAGAGGGTGGTGGGTTTGTCTCTTACATCTTGCTGTGGACTGTTTCAGACATCATGCTTGGGCTCTGAGCATGTAGTATTTTGCACTTTGTAATGCAGGATGTATATTCCAGCTTCCAACGTGTCCCTGTAAAAAAAAAAAGAAAAAAAGAAAAAAAAAAATCAAAACCAAACATCATTGGCAATGGCAGCCTCTAAGGATGTATTCTTTCCTTTTTTTTTTCTTTTTCTATGTCACTTAATTGGTTTGTTTATACCATCTTTGTAATATGCCTGCCTTGATTTCCTGCCCTCCCCTGTCCCCCCTGACAATATGCATACTCATTAAAGATGCCGTATCCCTGTTCGGAGCTGTTATGGGAGCGTGGTCGGAGCTTGGGAATAGCTGATGCCTCCTTGCATTCCACAAAGGACTGATCGGTGTCCCCCCCGTCACCCCGGGACCCGGCGTACCATCCATCCCCCCCATCCCACCACCACCGGGGGCAGTTCAAACCCTGCTCCTTTGGGATTTGGCACTTCCAGGGACCAACTTCCACCCTCAGCTCTATCCCCGCGTGTGCAGCCAAGGGGGGGATGCAGCCCCCGTGCTGGGGTGACTGGGGGGGGGGGTCCTTCCCGACATTTCCCGTATGGAGAGGTTGGGTGCAGCCCTGACTCGTGGACTCAGCTTTGCTTTGCTTCTGTTTTAGCTGTTTCTCTGCTACCTTTTCAGCAGATTTCTTATTACACTGCACTGGATTGCTATATTTTTAACCAGAAATAAACGAAAGATTAGAGCATGTGCCAGCTAAATTCAGTTCTTTGCCTTACATGGTCTTTCTCACTTGCTTTTGCAGTTTTTTTTTTCCTCCTTTTCTCTCCGTCCCTTTTCAGTCGAGGGCTATGGGTGGATAGGGCAAATGACACTGGAGGCAGCAAGACCCCTGTAATTTTTCTTTCCAAAAGCTGCCCATCGTTTTGGTATCATTCCCTTTTTCTGTTTCTCCTTTGTTTTTTTTGGTCCCTAGTCCTCTTCTCCACTCTTGAGTGGTTGCTGCATACCTGAAATGACCCAAATGAAGACACTGAGTAAGTGCAGCCCTGGGAACTCACCCACATGTGTTTTGTACCTGGTTGCACCTCTTTGTAAAGACTCTCGAGGACTCTTTTTTTTGTACAATCCAGCTAAGTGCATGACACAAAGGTCCCACCAGGAGCAAGTTAAAATAGCTGCGTGCAAACACACTACGATATGTATAAAACAGCACGCAAAAACACTCGTCATTATCAAATAAAAGCCCTAGTGATTTCATGACTAACTTGTTCATGACAGTGATGGACGAGTTCCTTTTGGCCATGTGGCAGCAATTGCATGCACAGGTGCAACATGTTTGATGCAATTCAGGTTTTTCATCTCTTGGTTGCCCTGGACAAAACCTCAGTCAGGCTGAGGTTTATTCGGTATGAAAGACAGTTGGAGCCCAGCACTAACTGGTTCCCAAACCACATGTTTCAAAGTAATGATTCCTTATTAATCATGATGCGCTGAGCAATTTGTTGTGGTTCTAGGCTTTTCACATCTGCTCGAGGCCAGAAACGTCCTTGAGAACTAGCCCAGAGAGAGAGGTAATTCAGTGTATTTTCTTCTTCTTATGAGCCCTGGATCCCTGCATACCTACCTAAGGCACATTAAAACGCCTAGCGCCATAGCATATAAATCCATGTGAATTGTCCATACCTGCTGTTTTACTTCCACACGGACAGAATGCACACAAACCACTGACGGTTGCTATCAGATTTCACGGGCTGTGGTGGTATTTTTATGTTCATGCACCGGAACGTGCGGTACCACAAACAGAAGGAACTGGAGCTCAAGGCAACAGCCCAGCTGCACTGGCTCTCACACCATCAGTGTAAAACACCTGGGGACAAGGCTGTGCCCCCGTCCAAGGGACGCCCAGAGCCAGCAGGCCTAAGCAATGGGCTGGTCTGACGCTGCATCTTCCCGAAGGACATAAAGGCCCCAAAAAATTCTGCCCCTGCTTGCCCAGGTCTGATCCTCACCAGCCCGCCTGGTGTCCGCTTTGCTTGCGAGCGAGACCCAGATCTTCCGAGAGCACAGCAGCTCTCAGCTCAGGTCTGATCCTTTCGAGATGAGCTCTTGCATTCGGTTCCTTGCAGGGATTTATGAAGCCTCAGGGCTGCTAAAAAGAAAAAAATTAGACTGCAATGTTGGAGGGTGGGGAAAAATGGCAGGAAATTAAGGCCACGCTGAAGATGAAGAGGTTTATTGAAACTCTAGGACTAACTCCACAGCCTGACAGGTTCTGGCAAGTTGAGGGAGGTCATAAAAGCAGGAAGCTTTTAAAATTGCCTTGAGCTGAGGTTTGGCCCAGCTATTTGTGCTAAAGCAGAAGAGAATCGAAGACACAGTGCAGTCTGCTCACGCTGCACATTTTATTGCTACAACTAAATCGCTTGCATGGGAAAAAGGCTTCAATATCTGGGACATGGTGGCAGGTTCTCGTACAGGGCACCTGATCCTCTCCTTGCACAGGCCTTGAACAAACTGCATCGCCGTGTTGTTGCTCCACACTGAACCCAAGGCCCGCTACCGTGCCCAGAAAGGGACTGCACTACATGTGAACACAATAGAAAATGTCTTTTTTGTGTATTATTTACAATGCAATTATGATGTGCACATGTAGCCTAAAAACAAAGAAATTACTCAACATATTTTCCTCAATGAGTGAGTAAAAATTTACAGTTGACCTTTTCTTTTAGCTGAAAAAAAGTAACAGGTTGGCTGTTTCCATGTATAATAATAAAGACTGAGAACTCTTTATGCTATATAAATGCTTACACACATTTAACCCTTTGCAAAGAGATGGACAAAAGCAACGGTCTGATGGAAGCCAAAGAAGTAACTGAATTTTATCTGGGTGTTTATTCTTTAAAAAAGCACAAGCTTTTCGGTGTTCATCTCAGACAGAGGAACATTTTTACGACAGACCCTAGCTCTGCTCTGAGTTCCAGCCCTACCGTCCTACCGTTGGGTATTGGGCAAGTCACTTCACTGATGTGTGTCCACCTGCCTTCCTCTTTATGGTATTTTTAGACCTTAACTCAAGAAACACAACCCTAGATTGGATCCAGCATCACTGAACGGGTGCCAGGGGATAGTCAGATGGTCTCAGAAGAGATGGTGGTTTGATGGGAAGAGAAGGCAGCACCCCCAAGCCTCGTCCGCTCCGGCTCTGCAGGGGCAGTTGGCCCATCCGGACTCACAGGTTCCTGGGAAACACGTCGCTCCCAGTTTATGCCTTCTGCAACCACCCTTAGCTTGGCACAAAACGCCACTGGATTAAAAGATAAAAGGAAAAACCTCACATTCTTGCTGCATACCTTCCAGCTCATCTGATGCATCTGGTTCCCTTTCCAACTGTCTCTCTGCTGGAGGAGAGAGAATATTTTCCTGCGGCTGCAGCACTGTTCAAAACAGCCCTTCATTCTTGGCACTGCTACAGCCAGGTCCCAGCTTCAGGGAGAAAAAAAAAAAATTTTTTTTCAGTGTGTATATGTCTGTATCTTAAGTAATCCAAAAGCAAAAAATGATAAGGCAGATTTGGCAAAAAAGCCCAAGTTCCCCTCCCCTCCACATTCCCTTTGGAAGGCAGCCCTATGCACAGATGCTGTGATTTTAAAAACACTATTTTCAAACATCTGGGGGGAAAAAAAAAAGAGAAAGAAAGAAAGGAAAAAGGCAGAATTTCAGTAGCAGATTCCCCAAAGCTTTTCTTAGAAAGCTATGATGTCATACACACACGCAGATCAAATGTCAAGGAGATGAAGCTTTGTAAACTATCCTGGGTGACAAGACAAGGCAACAAACACTGTTAGCCAAGCAAGCAGCGCAGGCTCCTCCTTATATTGCAAAAAAATGCTTTTGTTTTCACCTCTCTCCACTATTTGACATGTGAGACACCTTATCAAACATGTTTTTATCTTGACAATTAAATCGCACAGCCTGCCTGGTCTATTTAATCTTTATTACATTCTAATTAGCCTTGCAGAACCTAGTACTGCTCTCCTGAGAGCCGGTTCCCTTGTGAAGTCCCTGCCAAAACAATACCCATGGCACCCTCAATTTCTCTGCACAAGGACAGCCAGTGCCTTCTGGTGTCAACTCAAGTCACCGCTCGTTTGCTGCAGCAAACAGGCTTTAATCCCATCTGTTGTCCCTATGGGCGACAGCAACACTCTGCTGCAAAGAAAGTGATGCCTTGAGGAGCGGGGCTGTATCAGGGAGCAGGGGGAGAACATCCTTGGAAGGGGCCAGACCAGTCCCTCTGATCGCAGCACACCACCAGGTCTCAAGGTAGGACATTTCACTGGTAATAAAGGGTGCACTTGTAGGACTACTGCTTTCTTAGCCAACACGTGAGAAATTGAACCGAGGCCTTCCCCAAACAAAGGCAAAACCTGCTACACCTAATGCTGAAAAGGAAAAAACTTCTGCTGGCATCAGGGGTCACAGCAGCTCTCACACAGACAACGTGTGGGGTCTCCACACCTTTCAAAGGATCTCCAGTTCCTCCAAGCAGTGTGGTGACATCTCAGAGGTGCTGGTGCATCTTACAGCCGCTGCCTGCAGATCTGACAGAGGGGTCGTGACTCCTGCCCATAGCAGGAGCAAACGAGGAAGAAAACCTCAGCTATGATTCACACAGAAAACCAAGATGATGTAATCAAAGGAGTTTATTTGAAAAACCCTTGGAGACAAGTTCTGGTCCCAGTCAAGGTGAGGAATTTGGGACCAGGAAACGACTGCCACGTACAGTTTGTCTTCACTGACTCAAAGCAACTTCTGAAACAAAATATGACAGTAGTGCATGCTCAGGCCTCTGAAGAACAAGTGCTTGGACTGCCATCATGTTCTCCTAGACCTCCCACAACCTCTAGGGGATTAACAGCACATTCAGAGCATTAACCAAGCAGGCACATTTTGACAGTGGTCAGCCCAAGGCAAGAGCCAGAGTTCCCAAAAGCTGGAAAGCTGGTACCTGCTGGCGGCACCAACTGCCCGGCACACTGGGTTGACTTGCTTGGGTTAGCGGGACTAACCAGAGCTCCCAGCATGTTTCTGTGTTCACACAGAACATCCTCAACATTTAGACTGAATCTTCATAGAACGTCTTTGCCATGGCATGTGCAACTTTCTGCACCTTCTTCTCCTTGGCATCCGGGCCCATGTTGCTGCGGGCTAGTTTAATCCAATACTGCTCTGTCCTGGACAGATAGTCTGCTTGTTTCTCACCAGGCTGAACAGATGGGTGCTGCTCTTCTCCTAGGGCACAATGGAAAGGATACAGAAAGAGAGGTCACAACCAACTAATGAAAGCAAGCTGCTCTCCCATGTGTCAGCCTGGCCATGACCACACTTCACCTGATGTTTTTAATAGCTTAAAAACCTACTAGTGACCGAGGAAACTTCTCTTGTGCCCTAAGAAGTGTGTACTATTCCACTGCTGGAAAACACCTCAGCTGGCTGCCATGTAATTGTTTCTAAAATAAAAAGACAAAGGAAAAAAAAAATTGAAAACCTTCCCTGAATCCAGCTTGGAAAATGTGTCTCATTCTGTCTACGAGGAGGTCACACACTGTTGTGACAGTCAGCCTCAGTTCTGCCACGCTGCACCCCTGCATGGGAAGCAGGGCTTTAATCACAGGGGCAGGCAAACTTCTGATCACAATAAGTATGCATTTGGGTGAATGTGGGTAAGGTGCTTAAAGCATCTGGATTTTTTGCCTACACATGACAAAGGATAAATTCCTCTTTAGCATGATGTTTGTCATAGACTGATGTGAGTAAAAATAGTACCATACTATCCAAAATGTGCTGCTTTTGTATATTGAAAAATCCCAGCAAGCTCAAGACAACATTAAAGCAAGCTGGCCTGTCCCAAATACTGAAATCTTGTTAAATTCAAAGGAAAGCCAATGAAGCCTTCCAGGCTGACAGCCCTACCAGCAGGTACCGTACCAAAAAACACTTTATATACTAATCATTACCTTCCTCATCTTCACTCTCCTCTTCAGAGCTCTCCTCATCCTCTTCCCCTCCCTCTGCACCTTCCATATCATCCTCTTCATCTGATTCTGACTCCTCCAGCCATTCTTGGGCTTCTGCGATGAGAAAAACAGATAAAATAAATAAATAACAAACTGTTTCCCACTCCTACACCCAAAACTGTCATGCAGGGGTTTTCTCTCTCATCAAAATCCTGGTTTCTGGCCCTGACTTGCACCATGAATTCAAATTGTTACACAGCTTTAAACAGCCTAAATTTCCTCATCTGTGGCAAGGTTCACTCCCCTTTGGACACAGTGATGGCAACTGACTGCTCTGTAGGCTCAATGTAAATTCAGAAGGAATGAGAACGAGTCCAAGTAGTTCAGACCTTATTGTTTGCTACAGGTTCCTTAGGTGATCAAAGCAAATCATGTTGTCACTTGTGAAATGACAGTAACAGCAGTTAGGCAGTCCAGAGCCAGGCAGATGGAAATATGTAAAATCCATGAAGGCATTCAGAAGTAGAGATCATTAGGAAGGAGGGCAGAAGGAGGACATACAGACAAATCTACTGCAAAGAATCATACATGGCTTTTCCATCCTGAATCCTGCCAACTCACCACACTTACGAACCCCACTGCAAACAGACATCACTCCCAGGTCTATTTTTACGGTGTTTGGAGCAGCTGTGACATGTTTCTCATGTACCTGCCTGCTGCTGTTGTGTGCAGAACCAGACTCTCCTAGTATGACTGCACCAGTGGCATGAAGAAAGCTCTGGGGCAAGCAGAGCAGCAAGCTCCACGAGGTCATCAGAAATGCTCTTTTCCTACAGCACACTTGGACAGTCCAATATTGCTTGGTCTACCAGGCAGAGATTATCACTCAGGAAAGAGGTTATTCCCTGATATTTCACTGAGATACTTTGTCAGATCCTGGATCTTCATCTTTCACGTCTAGAGAGAATCTTGTTTTCTCTCCTCTATTCTGGCCCTTACAAGGAGCTTTCAGGCACAAGGTAGGAGGCAGAGAAGATTTTCTAGGTCCTGTATTGGCAGCTGTCCAAGAAATATTCAGAGATTTGGGATGTCAGCATTTATCACACTTCTGCATTTCCCCTGCACTCTGCTCACCACACAGTCTCTCCCAAGGCTTCTGTTAGTCCCTGGCTAATGCCCACGTGCTCTGCAGTACTTGGATCCTCCCTGGGAAGAGCAGGCACATCCCCTTCCTCTGCCGAGCAGACCAGCATGGCACAGCAGGACTTCCCAGGCTATATCCTGCCACCAGTTAACACAGACACTATTTGCACATCTTGGTTTTCAGAGCAAACAGACCAGAACTCACTCCCTACACTTACAGCAAAGTCCTGGACCAGGGAGGCTTCTGCAGTGACAGTGACCATAAGCCCCACATATCACAGACACTCCCAAGCTTCTTTCTTTCAAGAAAACACCACTGGTCAATGGCTCATTGTCACCCTTAGAGGAACTTCCCTACGTAGTTTCTGCTGGAAACCTCATCTTGGTGGCCACTCAGTTAAAAGGACAGAGAGCACCCACCACCAGAACTTACTTGGATCCATCTCCACTAAAACTTTCCATTCTTCCATTTTGTGCAGGTCAATGCTGTAGAGGTCACTGAGAGTGAACTGGCGATCCCCCACCTCAAACATTCCCCCATACACATAGAGAACTCCGTGCTTCACGGCCAGCATGGCATTCGAACGTGGGCACGGTTCCACTTGTTGGCCCAAGGCTCCATCTTCCTCCTCCTCCTCCTCTGATTCAGACCTCGCTCTCTCTTCTGCAGGCCCAGACATGACCTGCTTGATTGTCATGACAGTCCCATCTTCTGTCACCACCTCTTTGACTGTCTCCACTGGACCCTGTGGAGGCTGCTTCTCCATCTCATCTCCTGCCCCCTCCGCCTCAGCTTGTCTGCCACGTCTTCGTTTCCTCCTCTCCGACTTTGGTCCCTGTTAATAGGAAAGGAAAAGGCAACAACGTGAGACTGGGTGTGACTGTGTGCAGCTAACAACAGGTACAGCAGCTAACAATGTTACAGATGCTACCGGGCGAGAGGTGGGAAAATTCAATTATTTTCTACTAGGACTGTAAGTCTCAGGTGACAGGTGCAAGATTCCACAAAGCATGAACTTCTACCAGTCATAAAACAAAAGGCAGTGAAACTCAAGGAGAATTCATGGTGTGAAGATGGTGCCTCTGTTAATGGACTGGAGAGAAGGAAAACAGCTCTTTTGGTCCCTGTCCTGCAGGCATGTGCATGCACACGAGCACACACGCTCTCAGTCCACCAGTTTGTGACAGGAGCAAAAGAAAATAACCCACCATTTTCTGAAATCAAAACAATTGCTGGGTGCTAAATTACACTGCATTAACAGGAAGCACTCCAGGTCTTCAAAGTACTGTACAAAAGGGCTAGAGAACAGTTGGCTAGGAAGCCAGAAGCAAACACCTGAGTGGATGTTTGTATGTTATTACGTGATTGACTTCTCCTTTTTGAGAATGAAGCCAGAAACAGTGGAGGTGGAAAGAAGGAAGTTCAACCAGGTCATTTGCACCTAACTTCCTACTTGACAGTGGTTTAAACAAAGACAAAGATCTGAAGGTCATATTTCTGAAGCTCTTTAGAGCCAAGGGTAAATATTTCATCTCTTCTAGTAGCTCATGTACAAGAAAATGAGAGAGCTTTCTTGATCCCAGTGCAACACAGGATATTTCCAGGGTAGCTTCTTCCTAACTAGCTCATGTTAAACTTGCACATCTAACCTGGGATGACCTCCAGTAAAACACCGTAACTGTGTTTTCATGCGACCTTATTTCATCCTGCATTATACAACAGGGCACACCAGGGCCACGAGGCTTCCTTCCTCCCCAGAAGGAACAGAGGCTGCATCAAATTGTGAGAATGGGACAGGGAGAGCACAAGGAGCCACGGAGACAGGGAGAAAGGGCAGCATAAAGTTGAGAACTCCATCGGACTGGAGGCAGAAAACCACTGGAGTTGCACATTCCCACCTTCGTGCTTGTAGCCCTTTCCATTCTCCACAATGAGCTGGTCGCAGACAAAAGTGGCAGCCAAACCGGCTGCCTCAGCCTCTGCAGCACCCTAAGTTACTGGAGATACAGCCTTGCTCCTGGGGAAGCTCACAGCTGGAAAGCTGGATGGGACCCAAAAACGCGCAGAAAAGGGACCTATTTCAGATGACACAGGAGGATGAACGGAAGACATTTGTATCACATTCAGAACATGACCTTAAGCTGTCCAGGAAACCAGCGGTTTTTCCCCATGTCGTAGAAATAAATGTCATTGAAGAAGTCCCCTTCAATGCTCTCTTCCTCTTCCTCATCATGCACACCTCCAAACAGAAGGGAGCGGTTACTGGGACCAATGGCCACAGAGAAGCCAGACCTGGCAGGAGGTTTCACTCCTGACGGGTTGAGCCGACTCCACGCCCATTTATCTGCGAATGGATAAAAGAAAAACACGAGCATCAGCACAGTGTAACCTCCATCGCTTTCCAATCTTCCAGGCACCTTCAGTTCTCCAGCAATCTTTCCAAGTGTCTCCAGAACCCATTTTGGACACTCTAAGAATTGCCCAATGCACCTTCAACTACAACATTACTAGAGCCACTTGCATTTCCACTTCAAGCACCCAGATAATCTGCACATGCCTCTACCTAGGGGATTTCTGGGGACAATCACACATGAAAGAAATTCACATGAAGGAAAACAAACAAACACAAAACCCACTGTTGATAATTTCCCTACATCACTTCCTAGTCTTGTCTCAGAGTCTATAAATAAATGATCACTACCAAACAGGCCTTCTCAGGAACAGAAATTTCCCCAGTGTGGGAAATTCTGCAATCCCAAAGATTTTTTTTGTTGTGAAACAGAAGATCAACAATCAAAATTTCTCTGGGAAGTGGAATTTTATAATGTTGCTTTAATTCCCTCCCACACAAACACCCAAAACCCCATAAACACCATTTCCTGTAGTTTTTCTGAAGCTGCCTGAGTTATGCAAGGAGCCTGGAAATCCTCCGCTCCACCTCAGTCTATCCTGGTATCAATAGGAAAGGGGTTTTGGTCTGTTATTCAAAGGAGAGAGGGAACTTGTATTTGCAGTCCAGCAGCATCACCTCCAGCACAGCCCTCCTAGCTCCGATGGGAGCAGCCTACCTTCCTCCTTGCCTGAGCCTTCACTCTTCAGCAGGAACATATCCGTATGCAGCATGCCCTTGTCAACATCCTTCTTTATTTTCTGCAGGGAAGGCAAAGACAGGGATGCTCAGTGAAAAAGTTTCAATAAATCCAAACTCAGGAGGCCTGGTGCCCCTTCCAGGGCCTGGGAAGTCACCAACACTGGCAGGGTGGTATCGCCCAATTACCCGTGCTGAGCAGCTTTACAGGTGCTACTGAGCGATCCCAGTGTTCCAGGAGAGGAGGGAACAAGCCAGAGAGGGAAAGTGGAGGCTGCTGTCTCATGAGTATCAAGCACCCCGGGCTCAGCCCCACCCTGCACAAGGGCAGTGGGAAATTGGGAACAAACCATAAGGAACATCTGCCTGGGACACTCCAGAGGCTCCCTCTGCACAGGCCTTGCTGGGGTGTGACATGTACCGTGGGACTTGGAGCCATGTAAGAACTGCAGGATGCAGGTAAGGGCAGGAATTTTGGCATCCAGGAAAGGGAAGAACAGTGTCACAGGGAGAAAAACAGACTATTTTAGGGAAGGAAGGGAGGACAGGTAACACCAAGGAAACAGGGGGACCCAAGTTTCTTCCTTTTACTCTGCTGTGCAAAGTATCACATGCTCCCAAAGGAGACATCTAACACCTGCGACCATCTCTTCTATCTGTGAGGAGAGCAGAACCCCCTCCATGGAGGCACCCCACAACTTTCCATAGGCTTGCGAGGCTCCCCGGGACCCTGCCCTCAAACGCCAAGCAGAAGCTCTAAGTGTCTGCAAGTGTCACCGCAGTGACAGCTCTGTGCTTGGCACACGCGCTCAGCCCCTGCCACCTCCTCATCTCCATCCCACTACAACAGGAGCAGATGTGACAGTGCTTGTTCTCCACACCCCAGACTTTTTTTTTTTTTTTTTTTTTTTTAGCATTTAAGGTCCCAAGAAGCCTTAAACGGGAGTTTTCTCCTCTGTACAGGAACAGATACACCCCGCTTCCACCCCTGCTACAGGCAACAGCAAAACACTAGCAAGAGCAGGATCCTGCCTCAGCCAAGCTAATTAAACACATCATTTTTGATGTGATTTTCCTCTGTTCCTTCCACTGCAAGCCCCTGCACTCCCAGCAACACACAGGATATGAAAGCAGCACTCCACACCACCACTGTAGGAGGTCTGCTAATTATGTCATTATCCATCCACCCTTCGTGCAGAGCTCTGGCTTCCTTGTAATTCCTATCCCCCTGGGGGCCAGGGCACTGCTGGGCTGGGCAGCGCTGGCAGCAGGAGCTGCTGGATGAGCCTGGCACGTGGCTTGGGGTATTGCACAGCAAGGCTGGAACCCGCATGATGCTGGAAAGGCCCAGGGAAAACCGGGAAAGAAGCCCTGGAAGAAACAGGAGAGCTTGGCTCTCAGTGCAGCAAAAGGGAAACTTTGGCTAATTCAAGGATTAGGGTCTGCCCTTAGGGCTGCGTTGGGAAATTCTGGGTTTTCTCCCTTCTCTCACACTGAAAGATTATCACACTCAAAGACATTCGCTCTGCAAGACAGGATGGCTACGATGGTGAAATCCTCTTCCACGCTGCTGCTTCAGAGAGGTCACCAGCTGCATTATTCTACCTCCAGTGCCCGAGTAACATCAGCAACAGCCTGATCTGCAGCAGAAGGGGATACACAGCGATGATTCCTTCGGCCTCTGCCTGCTTTCCAGCAGATGAACACCAAGCCAGATGACTTTCTGCATAGGTGAGAGGCTCTGGCACACAACTAGAGGATCTCAGGTGTTGGCCACAGCCTGACGGCCAGGGGCTCCTTGATTCAAACAGCTCAACAGCTCCTTGATTCAAAACAGAAGAGAAAACAACATCGCCACAGAGGGAAGGAGCTCGAGCACCAAGATCGTGGGCTGCATGCACTGTGGTGCACAGGTGCTGGCATCCACAGCCCAGCCTGCAAATGCAAAGGGCTGTGAGTCACTGCACAAGGAACACACTCCGGCAATGTCACGCCTCACCGTCCCTGCCATGAACACGCAGAATAGCAGAAGTCACCAGCGAGCTGCACGTCGGGCATGACCGAGCCCTTTGAGTCAGTCATCTCCATCAAAGACTCCTTCAAGTCCCACCCAAGTAAAGAGCTGTCAGAGATGGACACAGAGAGGAGAGGCAGGAGGGGTAAGGGGCTTCACACTAATTTACAGCTTTGAAGGTACCCAAGGACTGCAGAGCACCTGCCCGCTCACCGTACAGCAAATATTGTTTGCTTCCTCCCTTGCTCCTTCAGTGTTAGCTCCACCAGAACGTGTATGTACGTATGGAGGACACACAGGAGGGAGGGTGCAGAGGCACAAGTGTCCAGCATAGCAAGATGAGCATTGTGTGCACGAAGAGCGAGGAAATAACATATAACGGGGGTTGCAGCTGGCTTCAGCGTCATACGTGCTGGGAGACATAACTGCGTTATTTTTCTCCTGAAAACCACATACCTCCCTGCAGTAAATACACCATGTCTGCACCATGACAAAGCTTCATGAGCTGAGAACACCCTGATGAGGTGGAGTGGGAGCCAGTTACTTGTTGTCGAAGAGACTCCTCTTTCCTCCCGCAGAGCTGCGGGAGAGCGGAGCAGCCCCCCACGCCAGCACACCCGCGTGGCCCAAGGGAATCGCTCCAGCCATCACAAGGGGCTCTTGTTCTCACCCAGCCTTCTTGCCTTGAAGTTTCAGTTGTTTGCTTTCAAACTCAAAATCTGCTTGGACATCCACAGTCTATTGTTTACATAGAGAGATGAATTAGCAAGTTAGAAGAGCTTTGCCGCTATTAACGAAAAAGCTCTGGTTCCAGTGACAGCAACAGACATGTTTATCATTTTCCAAATGGCAAGGAAACCAAGGCACGGAGAGCAGTTCTTGAGAGGAACGGGACTGGCACGATTCCCCACTTAAAACTGCTAAACGTGCTGAATAAAAAATATCAATAATGCCCAAAATACCCAATTAAGAGAATCCCTCAGCAGGTAGAGCTGCAGAGCAAACCTTTTCTGCACAACCCTGCAGCTCAGGCAAGCAACCCCAGCCCTGCCACGAGCAACCTCCCAGCAAACCCCCCTTCAGTGCTGGAAGACTCACTGCAAAAAAATAAAAAACCCCAGGCGGGGCTGGTTTCCTTCGGCACGCCACAGCCTCCCGCGCACGTAGCGCGGGCCCTCCCTGCGTCCACCTGCAAGGCAGCGCGGCGCCCGGCTGCGCCAGCTCCCGGCGCGCTCCGGCCGCGCTCCTCGTGCTCCCGTTGCCTAGCAACGCGAGGGCTCGCTGCTCCATCCGGCCCAACACGCAGCTCGCTGCAGCAAGGCCCAGCCCCAGCAACGGGCCAGCACGCGGGGAACATCAGCGGCAGAGGAAGCGGGAGCTCCCTGCACGCGTCCGAGGGGCAGCCTGGCAGAGGGGACACAATCCCTTCTGCAGAGGAGGGCAGAAGTTGTTGCCGTTATCATTCCTAGGCTGCGCGTGGAGCCGATGAACGCGGGGACACTGCTGTGCTGAGAATCACATGTTTTAAAATACCTGGCACGTTAGTGTCACGTTGTGCATCAACGTCTCACGTTAGTCACGCTGGGGATGGTAAAGCTCAGACTAGTTTTTCACTATTTGCACCTGGGCTGTTGCCCACCCGCGGCTGAGCACCCTAAGTCAGCGGCGTCTAATGGCTGGCGCGGGCAAGTGCGTGTTGGGTACAGGGCTCTTGCCCTGGCTCTGTCCACACGCTCCCGGAGAGCCTGAGACTTGAGCTCTTCTGCCTCCATCCCGCCATGAAAGAGGCTCTGCCAAGCCAGGTTTTAGACAGGTTACAAAAGCAACCCTGGACTGAAAAAAAACACCCCCAGGTGGCACACAGGGGAATTGAGCAACACAGACTAACCGATGATCTGAAAGGGACCCTCCCCGCATGCTACTGCGGCAACCAAAGCCAGCCCAAAGCTCCAGCTCCTCGGCCTCCCAGCGCACGGGGCCAGCGGATTACAGCAAAGCCAGCAACATGGATCACCAGGAATCGTCCCTGGCTGCGAGCACACACTGCTGCTCAGGCTTTACGGAGCACCAGCAGCCAGCCTGGCACCAAGATGCCCAGAACCCCACCTGTATCCACGAATCTCCTGGGCTCATGTCTCTTTTTGCCCTGGGCAGCAGGCATTGGAGCACAGGGCACAGCTATTTGGGTTGAGTACCTCAAAGCACATCCACGAGGCCAAGGAGACCACAGGAGGCAATGCAACCAGCAGCAGGAAAGCCGCTGTGCAGCTCTGCTCCAGCACCATGACGGCCACATCACGTCCCGATACCAAAACTGAGCAGCAATTTTACTTTCCACCCCTCTTGCTCCAAGCCACCTGCGCTCGGCAGCACCGAGCAGGTCTGGTTTCAGGAGGTGTGCGCCCTTCTTACAGCACATACAATCTCGTGCTGCCTCTCACTGCCAGGGACGCCTCTACAGGATGTGCTGAACGGTGCTTAGCTCAACTGCCTGGCGACAGACGGCTGAGCCCGAAGATACCTCTGAAACACTCCTCACTGCAGCATCGAACGGACACAAGGGGCAGGTCTTCACCGCACCTGCCCAGCTCCGTCCATGCTTCCCTTTACCTTCGGCTAATGCCTCTGGGGGCTGTATTCAAGTTTATAAGCTAAAAAGCTCAGCTCCAGAATCACCCATAAGCAGAGGGACAAAGACAATTAAATAACCACATATTAATGAAATCGTGATTTTCCTAGAGGGCCAAAATCTTGCTGAATAGGACCATGCTAAAATCTGTCACGTCTGCATCTCAAGGAAGCTGCATGGGGAATTCTGCCAGTGCTTTAGTGAGTTTGCAGCTGGGATGCGTCACTCCCGCCTGAAAATGCACTTGTGCTGCAGGGACACAAGCAAAGCCTTGGCTGGGAATGGCACGTCAGACAGCAGACTCAGCTCTCTATATTACAAAGACAGTAAATTCATAACTGCCAAGATATCAGGCCCGAGAGTCCAGAAAAGGAGTGGTTATTTTAATCTAAAACCTGTTCCGAGTTGCAGAGGAACTGCTCCCAGCTCTTAAGCCTTGCTCATGAAGGCTGAGGACTCACCTGTCACAGCGAAAGGCTGAGGGCTGCCTGTATTCTCCTGTCCCTCTACTTCTCTCTTAATACCTCAAAGTAACCCAGAGCAGAGCAACAGAGAGCACCCTGCTCAGGTGAAATAGGACCAAATGCAAACAGACATCAATTTTTTTTATTTCCATGGGCCACAACATACTCCTGGAAGTCAGGAGGAAGACTGCTTTCTGCAACCTGAGAGACCCACATGCTCAAGAGGGATGGAGCAGCACAAAGTCCATCCAGGTAGAAAACCCTCCATTATTGTTACTGCCATCTAAACAAATGTACATGTGAGAAGCTGAAGCCCTCAGCGCAGGCCGGGAGGAGGCACGAATGCTGCTAAATATATAGACAATCTTCCCTCTCCTTTCCCTCCTTTTCTTCTTTGTTCATTTATTCAGATGAGAAGAACACCACGTCCTCCTCCCCCGGTGACACGCTGCTGGAAGTGATGCCTCTCCACGGAGACAGCGGCAGCGGGAGCCGGGGCTTCTGTCTATGTTTGCAGCATTAAAAGCTTTTGCAGGAGCCTTTTGCTCAATTAAATATTTACTTCCTCCCTCCCTGCATGGAGACAGGGATACTTGGTCAATGAGGACATATGGTCTAAAGGGCTATACAGTATAAATTACTGTGACTAAAAAAGTAAGAAGCAGAGCAGAGGAAGCCTGGTGCTCATCAAAAGTCATTTTTTCGCTTATTGAGTTTGCTAATCGGTGCTGCTTCCTTAACCCTTTCAGTGATGCACGAAAATGCAGCTTAAAAGCAGCAGTTGCCTGAAATCTTTCAAGTGCTGGAATGAGGCCCAGTAATTCCAGAGAATGCTTGAAGCTGGCAGCAACCATCATTGCTGCCATCACAGTTGCTCATTCCTGTCCCAGTGATGTCACCTCCTTATGTCAGAATAGATTAGCAGGGAAAGTATTCCTTTTAAGCCCACATTCATTTTAACCAAAACACTCATTTGAAGCACTGAATTTTAATTCATTTTAACAAAGGTCAGTTGGTTCACCTTGATCACCACCCAAGTGCATGAACATCTGGGTCACAAGCACGAAGGGAGAATGGGAGGGCAAGAAGCCTCTTCTAATAGCAAAGTGGGCTTGCAGCAGCCTGAGCCCCCTGTGTAGTAACAATCCAAGGGCACAGTTCTGCAGTCACTTCAGGCTGGAACATCCACAGGCTAACACGGAAAGGGCACTTTGGTTACCAGCATTTTCTGGACATCCGGCAGCTGCCCGACACACAGAAGCTATTACAGTGTCAGCCAGAGCAGCAGGCAGTTACGTGATGAGGTCGTCAGACCTTGCACTGGAGACGAGGTTTGTGTAGCTGGGCACATGAAAGCAGCAGAGCAGCAATTTCAATTTTACTTCCAGACTTTAAGCACTTTTGCCTCTCCAAGCAGCCAAACCAGAGGACCTCACAACCAACACAGGTCAAGATCATCACATCGGTCTTATTCAGGCAATCTGAGTTTTTCACTGTAGCCCTTTGTTTTTTCTTCACAACTACTCTGTTTGGCACGCAGGAAATACCACATGAGTTACCACCTACCTGTTTGAAGTAGCCCCCATAGATGATTATGCCACCCTCAGGAGTGGTAGCCATTTGACATCCAGATCTTGGAGCAGGCCCAATCCCAGAAGGAGCCAGCTTGTTCCATGTGAAGGAATCCAGGTTGAAAGCGTACACATCGTTGTAATAGATGTAATCTCTAGGGAGAGCACATTGGCACACCATGAGTTTTTACAATGACTAGGACAGGATAAAACAGCACCAGGAAATGGTGCAATGTTTTATTGAACTCCTTGCATTTATGGCCTCTCTCCCTCTGTAGCCATAGCAATATGCAGACAAAGACTCGCTGGGGTGAAGGTTGCAGTACAACAATATGCTTTTCATGAAGCTGCTTTAAGCAGACACACTTTTTTTTTTTTTTTTTTTTTTTTTAAATCTATATTATTCTTTACTACAATAGAAGTTTCACCAACCCTCTCCAGGAAACACAGTTCCAGTAATTTAAACCAGAACACAAAAGAACTAAATACACAAGGGCTATGTCTGTCTGAAGAAAAAAAGCAAGCAAACAAACAAAATACATACCCATGCTCTCTTTCAATGAACCAACTTGCATACAGAAAGGTCTGCACGTGCTAGACTCCCAAGTATGCAGCCAGCTCCAGGGCAGTCTTGGAAACGTGGGCTGTGCTCCCAGAGACTGCAGTCATGCTGCTCAGCACCTCTGAGACAATCTGGAGCTCAGCTCGCTCACAGCTCCCAGGACAGCATAGCTGTGACCTGTAGCTGTTTCCTGAACACTTGGAGGCTCCAAACCATGATCATTTCTCTTCCTCAAATAAATCTAGTTCAGCTCCAATACTGCTCAGGATAACCCTTGCACTAAAGCCCAGCTTTCTGTGAGTGGTGAAATTCTGTTGCCTTTGCTACAGAGGACATGGTATCCTAGCCACAGTATCCAGCAGGAACCCACCTTGCACTCTCGTGGAAACCTCCAAAGACAATCAGCTGTCTTTTACAAGCAACCATTCGATGCCCACTTCTTCCAGAGGGTCCTCCCGATGCCCTGAAAGGCAAAACAATTCCACTCATCAACAACAAGGTTCCTCTTAGTCCATTTGCATAGAAGTCAGGAGCTGCTGGGCTGGTTGAATTCAGCTTCTGTCCTTCTGGTACAGAAAACCATAAGGAACTTTTATTTCCCCCCCTTAATATGTATGTATGGTTTCCTCCAGAACAGTACGTGTGCTCTTCCTGTATTGCTTGATATTTACAACGCAGGCATTTTGCAGTAATAGTTTTATTCCTAGTGATAAGCCACCAAGCCTCTAACAGTACCCAAAGTCTTGAAGTCTTTTCTGCTGTGACTCAGGAGGTAATTTTTCAGGAGAGTTTAATGAATGGCAGTTAACTCCCACAGTTGCAAGGAAGGCACTCTAGAAAGAGATGCCTTTTCTAAGCACCAAGAGTCAGAGACTGGCTCTTACATCCACTCTTCTTCCATGTCTTAGGAAGTCACCTTTCATACTGTCTTCACTTACCCATTTTCAGGTAGGATATAATGTCAAACTAACGCGAATACTTTGTAAATCACTTTGATTTCCTCAATAACAAAGGCTTGCAACAGAACAAGCCATCACTATTCTCTTACTTAATAAAGAAGCAGATATGTATCACTGTGCTGCTTTTGTCGAGCCTTCCTGACCTTTCAGTTAAATGTGCCACTTCCATTTCCAGGAACAAGCCCGTTGTCATCTCCAAAAGCCAGACAGTTGGCAATGACATTCCCAAGAGGCAAGAAAGATCCACTTCCTTTACATGTTCACCCACTGTCAGAGCATCAAACTGGATACAACAAAAAAAACCTTCAAGAACTCTTAAAACAGAGGCCCAGCACAGCCCACGCAGAAAACAGGGTTCTTCCTCTGTTTGTTCTCTGCCACCCCAGATTAATCTATCACATTTTCACTCTCACTGAGAAGTCTACCAAAGCACACAGTTAGCACAACCGAGCTCAGCAAGACTTCTCAAACAGGCAGTGCTACCATGCTCTAAGTGGTTGCAGAATCAGGGCCTAAATAACTAAAAACCTGGTCACAGCTGAAGACAACAGCAAAACCTAAACCCATAACCCTACTGCTGCACTTGAACTGGCAGCAGGTAGCAGTAAAGGGCAGTGATAGGTTTCTGTGGAGAGAGAAAATGAGGGCTCTTGTTCACCATCCAAAATGACCAGCCTCATACAAGTCACAATGAAGAACTCCAAGCAGAACAGCAGCATTTGGTAAGAACTGAATTAATATTGATTGCCAGGACTCTTATTCTAACAGTAAGTGAGGCTTTCTAGGCATTTCATAGCAGAAGTACCCTGCAGAGTAGCACCTCTACTATTAATTTCGTCACCATCTCAAAACATTATTTTCTCTCCTGTAACAAGGCTTCCACATTATTATGCCAGAGAATGGAACCCTTTTTTTTTTTTTTTTTTTGGTTAAAGGAAAGGAAGGATTAAAGATCAAGGTTCACAATAAAAAATAAAGTCCTGTTCTCAGAGAATTTCTCTTTGTTTCTCCATCTGGCTTTCTCTAAGTCAAAAACCAATCCCGAGTGATAAAAAGTGTATTCAGTGATGTGTGTGTTTTAATAAACAAGCCCCCAGAAGTGAACAATTAAATGTTTGTCACACACAAATCCATCCAATAATTCAGAGAGGTCTCCAATGCACTCAATCACAAGGCTGCTCTCTCCTTTCCTTAGGGAAGCAGTGTAAGCTACAAGACCAGATGCTGGTTGCAGGTTCCAGGAGGCAGCAGGCCTCATCCTGCACTGCACTCAGCCTTTGACATAGAGAGATGGCCCCCTAAATTCAAAAAAACCCTCTTAGGAAGTAATTTTACATAGGGCTATATGTAAAGCAGAGGTCCTTCTCCCCTCATCATGTATCATGTAAAGTATCATGTAAAATGCTGCCATTCCAGAAGGCACTTCCTGCAAGCTCAAAACCTCGTTTCCCAAATGAGGGCTGCCTCCCTTCACCTGCATCACTGCTCAGGGCCAAAATAAACATTTTGGAAATAGTTTCACGGACTTTATGATTAATACTTCATGGAGTTGACACCAGAAAGCAGACATGTGGGAGGGAGCTGTAAATTCTCCAGACTTTTTTTTTTTTAATAGATTAAAAGATAAGTCTGGATAAGGACTGACTCTGCACATGTACAGCACAAGTCTGATCAGAACTGTTCCATGAGGAATTTAATGATGCTTGTGGGGTTACTCTGGGGCTTAGAGTAGCAGAACAGATCTGAATTCAGCCCCCAGATTCAAGGATTAATGACTTATATGTCACAGAGGGTGCACAACGCTTAAGTCACTTACCTTCTCATTCACTCCATGCAGCGGCTGCTCAGATAAATCTTGGTACCTTCCCTTAATAACAGCAACGATGATGTATAACCCATCAAGGAGGCTTTTCGGGACAAAGCGCTTTTATCCTCGAGTACACAAGGCAGCTGAAGGCCGGGACTTCAACATTTAGTTTTAAGTCTTACACTTGCAAATGCAAACACGAACGTTCTGTTCATTGGCACGCACAGATCTGTCCCCTTGTGTCTGCACACCCAGTCATGAGGCACACAAGTGGCAGGTTATCTTGCTCATCCAACATGCAACTTGAACTCACAACTGTCATACCACCACAGGACACCCAAACTCAAATCCTTTGCATGTGCTAATCAACTGTTACATATTTGAAGTCTCATTTACCAAAGAACAAGGGTCTCACCTGGTCTGGCAGGGGAAGTCTGCTCAAATGCACACCAAAATACCCTTCCTCTCTTTTAAGCAACAAACCATCCTTCTACCTTTTTTTTTTTTTTTTTTTTTTTTTTCGGGACCTGAGCTTTCTGGCGACAAATAGGACATGAGCAAGAAGAGACATCAGTCAGAAACAAACCTACGCTCACAGGCATCCTGTACCGCAGTGACTGCTCCAGTTCACTCTGTAAACAGCTTTAAACATACGCTTGTGAAACGCTACTCTGCAATATTTATAGCACCCCATCTCACAAAACGGTTCCGAGGAGTATTATGGCACTCATTAGCATTCCAATTCCATACCAGGCAAGGGAGCCATAGAGGTTTGTAGGCAAATCTACACAGAGGAGGGATCTGCCAGGTTCCCAAGCACAACCCCAGTGTGTAACACTCCCTGTCTCTCTTCGAGGGAGTGTACTGGGCCACACGGCTGACAGGGAATGTTCCCTCTAGGGAGGAAAAAGGCAATTAGGTTAAAATATTGCTTAGCTCTAAGGCAAGGTAACAAACAGTTCATGCACTGAGACAACCTTGTGCATCACACAAATGGGTCCTTGGTTCCAGTGAGTCGGTAAAATCACTTTCTGGAGTGTTTTCTAATGGCTGGAATTTGTTGAACTTGGTCTGACTTTGTGCAGGCAAAATGCAGACAAGCACAGGTATTTATAATTTTTCAATCTGTCAAACAGCCAGCCACATTCAGCAATCGCTGTGCTCTGTGCTAGGAAACCATGGAGGTTCATTTCCCCACCAGCCTTTGCAGACACAGCACAGGGCTGTTCATGGTTTTCTCTTCAAGCATTTTACAGCCAGGTCTCTTACAGCACCACAATGACCTGTTGCATGAACCTGTAGCCAGAATGGGCAGCTTAGTTGTTTGATGTCGAAGCTCTAGCAACAGAATAACTAGATTTCCTAGAAGAGCAAGTTCAGGGTCATCTTAGCTGTTCACCAAATTCACTCAGCCCAATACATTCAAACCCCAATCATTGGGTGCATGTGACCTCCAGGGGACTACAGAAACAGAATCCCTGTTTCTATATTCCAGCATTTCTCAAAAAAGTAATTACGCTGTTCTGTATCATGTGCACTAAAATGATATTTTCCAAAACACTCTTTGAGTTTTCTCAGTACCACTCTGTGCCTCAAATATATACAATAATCAGGTATTTATACAGTAAGTAACTATGACCACCTGGATGCAAGTGGATTTACTATTTCCATCATGCCTTATAGCTGCCCATTGTTACCAACTGGCCCAAAATGTTAATGGCAATCAAACACAACGAGATGCTTGACTTCAATAGACATGAGCAATTTATGCGGAAAAATGACAGGCATTGCCCTGTTAAGGTAGGCAAAGTACTGATGGAAGTGAAACGCAACATGAGTTACTACATAGTTATAAAAACAAGTAAAATAAAATCCCTTGTACAACTCAACAACCATTTCTGCCCTTTCCTCTTGCCCTTCCCCAGCAGACTGTAATCAAGATGCCATATGGAAAAGCAAAGAGGCAGCAGAAACTTGATTTTCACACTCAGTCAGGTTAGCATTAAAACAAAGACATCCCCTCCCAGCCTCCTCCGCCAGATGCCTCATTAATGCAGCTCTTGGAGCTCTGCCTGAGGATGGGGAGGAGATGCACTCGGTTTTATTCAACATTGGAACCAGGACACTAGAGTTATAAAAACACTAGGATGGCCAGAAGCACACATTCGTAACACCATCAGGAATGCCCCAGGTGGAACTGATCCTCCATGGGGCTGGGAGTGAAGAAAGATCTTCTCTTCAGAGCCCTTCCACCCACACCATTTATGATGAGGATTTAGCAAATGTCTATCCATTCATCTATTACGAGACAATGAACTATCAATGTCTCCAAATGCACCGTTTCAGTGTGGCTACCAAAGTGACGTGTGACAGTCATTGCCAGGGGATAGAGGGTATCTCTGGGTAGCTGGGAAAGTTTGATGCCTAGAACTTGCTTCACCTCACCATGGGATCTAGGAGCTCACGCTGCCAATCTAGCTGCCTCCTTACTATCCATAGAAATCTGTCACAGCCTTGAAACAAGCCCTCTTGACATGGTTTAGCCTGCTGGGCTGCTCAGAGCCTCGCAACTCCCCAATTTCCTCTCTCCAGACATGTCAGGCACCGCAGTATTTATTTAAGTAGTGGAAAACCCTAGATCAGCTCTACAGCAATGCATCTGCAAAGCCCCAAGAGAACAATTGGCGCCATCAGCGGTGGAGCTAACGAAGCTTCATCTGGATCCTCCAACAGCTCACAAAGAACCGGCTCCCGCCCTCGCTCTCCCTGCAGCTGGCTTTTAACACAGCTCTCCGGTAAGGATTTTCTGGTATCTAATACAGAGTTTGGGAAAGCGTGAACCCTTTCTCTCAGCAGGGACTCCGAGGGAATCATCCCTTCCTCTTGCCTTCAACCTCCTGCCTGCTTTCATGAAACTGGTAGGGGCCGAACACATCCAAATTTTGCCCTCTTTATTTGGGTGAGGCTGAGCAGGAGAGTCAGCAGTTATTCCGGGGGAGTGGGGAGGTGTACAGTCACAGTCGTTAGGTCAGCTCCTGCCTAACAACAACAGGCAGATCAGCCTGCACAGTGACAGGTCTTCTTAATCCTTGTACCTCTTAAAGAGCCCTTCATCCGTTCGGATAGTTCCTCTCATCCCCACTGCCCACAGTCAGGCAGGACTCACTGCAGTATAGCTGGCTTCCTGTAGCATGACAAATTACAGCCGTTATTAGATTAACACAGCCAGGTCTGGAGCCAAAACCACACTGATGGACAGGAACCAGCCGCCTAGGAATGAAACAGTCTTCCCTCAGCCTCCCAGAGGTACCAAAAGGACAGTTCCTAGATCCTGGTAGAAGGGTCAGCTGCCAGGTGCTGTGAAACATCCTTTTAATCTAGCCTGTTCCAAAATTGTGGGGTTTTTCTGCACACTGGCTCTGGCAGTCTGTATATGCCCCCTGCACCTTCCACGCTGGAGTCTCTTCAGTGCTACATTAATGTCAGCAAAATTAAACCTCCAAATTCCCCCCTGTGAAGCAATATCAATGCTCCCATTTCACAGAGAGGGAGCAAAGGCAGATGGGCTCCAGGACCCACAGCGTGGCCTGGGGCGTGTGCCAAGGCAGAGCCAGGGGCTCCATCTCTGCAGAGCTCATTCCTAAATTACCCTCTTCATTACTGTATCAAGAGAGCCAGGCGCAGACCTAGGCACCCACGCTTTGCATGTAGGGCAAAAAGCCAGTTCAGGTAGCAGAGTTCCAGCCCACCCGGGTCGTCCTGTGGCTAATCCTGCAGCCAAGACAATCTCCAGGTTCAAGAGAGGGTCTTTGGCAGGGCTGGAACCAAAACCACATCCCCCTGTCTCTCTGTCTACCAGGTAACAAAACAGATCGATCTCTCATGGAAATATACACATGAGTAGCAAAGCCTACAAGCCAAAGGTTAAGGCAGCATTAGCAGAGGACTTTAGGCCAGACCCACTAAAGACTTTTAGGCTCCTTAATTGTTGCTAAAAATCAACAGGATTTTTGGCATCTTTTCCTTGCAGAATCTAATTTATTCACTTGTTCATCCCAAAGCTGTTTTCTCAAGCAGTGGCAAAAGTGGCTGAGATCCTTCAAGTTCTTTTACAGTCCAGCCATGAGCCAGACAGATAGAGGAACAAGGGCCCTCTTGAAGTCGTACATCTACACTTGCCCTGGGTGGGGCACAGACTGCCTTTCTTGATGCTCTTTTCTTCAATTAGGCAAGACCCAAAATCCCACGCTCCAAAAAAATCATTTATTAAACAAAACAGCTTTGGGCTTGCAGACTCGGAACATATCTCTCACTTCCGCTTATTCCTGGAGGTCCTCTTCACCATTTCTAGCATGAGCATCTCTGAGCTCAAGGGAGAGCAGGCAGAGAGCTGGGAAATCACAGGACCACCCCAGGAACCCAACTCGGGCCCTACCAACACCGCTCCTCACGAGGTCAACATTGTTCCACTCGCACACCACTTACTTGATCTGCTCCCAGGTCTTGGTAGCCAAATGCAGGACCCAGAGATCCTTGTAGTGGTAAAACTGCTCCCCGTTGGGAGATGCAAACTCTCCACCAAACACCCACAGCTGCCCACCGCCTGTGGGCACCACTGTTGCCTGCCAGGACAAGAATAAAGAGCTGGATCACACGAGAGTTCAGACAACAGAGGCAGAAGAACTTTCAGTCACACGTACAGCTGCCTCCAGAGAGCAGACAAATGGCAGCAGCTGCTGCTGCACTGCTTGGCAGCAGCAGCTCTCTAGGGCTGGAGGAAGGCGAATTTTAACTGTAAAGTTCTTTGTTATTTAGCACATCTTCCCTATAGCAAAGGAAAATCAGCCAATGAACGGATTCCTCCCAACTCTGAGATGAATCCAACAGGGTTTGCTGGGAAGCATCATGGGATTCATCATAATAATATTTCAAACCTCTACTCAGCAGAAGGGGAAGCTCTATACAGATAAGGTTTGGGAACGATTTACCTGTCCTTTAATCACGTAAATAGCATCTTGCAGATGTCATACTGGTGGTGAGGAACTCCAAGCCACACGCAGGAAAAGGGCATTTCCTGCCTCTAATACACAGGTAACATCCCACCATAGCGCAGGCAAAGTAATGGTGAGGGGGACTTACTTGTAAAAGGATGTTGGCAGTACACAAATATCCTTTATACATTCATATATACACTTTGTAGATTATAAAATAGTAACTGGCACAGAAACCAAGCTGTAGCACTAGTTAAAAACATGAGCCTTCCCAAGGCATGAAAAGCATTGCTTCTGCCTTGGAATAAATAAAATTTGAGTAAAATAAATAAAACCATGCGCAGAAGGAAACGTGCACCACTTGGTCAAGAGGAGACTGCCAACGCTTCGTCCAAGCCAAGTATCAGAGAGTGTTAAAAGGATTTGTTTTACTTATTACTTTTGCAAAGAGCAGCACCAAAATACCCTGCTAGTAGAGGAGTTCACAGTTAAGAGGTGGGGAGAGAAGACCAAGATTCCATTTAATTGAAATTATCTGCATAGGAAGCAAGAGGAAAAAAAGATAGAAATCCCCAACAGGAATCTGAACAAATGACTAAGTTTATTCCATGTCTGAGACCTCTTGAGGTTGTTACATTCTATTTCACACATTTTTCCAGAATTCCTATCACAGACCAAAACCAAGATAATGATCTCTGTCTTCAGAAGGGCTTCATTTCCTCTCTAATCATGCAAACAGCTAAGAAGGAGATTTTAGCATCAGACAGGTGCCCACGCATGTATAGGCTGGCTTATGTCAGGGCAAGGATTAAACACATGAGAAAACACTGGGAGTGTTTGTAAGAAGGATTTCTGGGACCGTGAAGTTCCTCAACTAAAGGAGGTATGTGCCCAATTTTCATGGGTATCTAGCGCTTTAAAACTTAGGTGCAAGTGCATACAACACCTGCTTATAGTTGTGTGTGTGACCTTTTGAAGAGCTGGCTCCAAATACATCACAAAACTAAGCCTTTTTCTCTCCTCAGACAACAGACAACACTGGTCCACAGCTAGTCACACTTCAGCTCTACTGAACCGATGCAACGAAGCAGTCAGGGCAACCCAAGGGAAGGATCCTGGGTCACAGACCAGAGATGAGAAATGAGACTGCAAACATCCACATATCGAACCCCAGACACATTTCTGTTTACCTTTTTGCTCACAAGGAACATAGTTAAAAAGAAAGTCAGAGGGAATAGAACAAACCACTTAAGGATGCTGGAGAGTCTCCCATTCAAATGTAACTAATTATCAAACAGAAAATTTACTGCTGAAGCCATACTCCTCATATAAGTTTCTCATTTTATTTCTGTTACAACCTAATTGCAACTCCCCAGAGCAGAGCCTTTCTGCTCAGCTCAGATGTAGCTGCTCTACAGCCACCTGCTGGCTACCAACACACAAACAAGCACCACTTAACTCCCTATCAACAAAGCAACCTTTTCACTCAAGCAAACAACTACTCCAATTTTTGGTCTCCTTGGGGAATTTGATGATTCTAAGCTATGAGGTAACCAGTTTGAGCCTTTCAAGCCACGGAGGCACCTCGGATTCTGAGCAAGACTAGCATGTAGGTGCGCCAGGCAGGGGTGTATGAACCTTCCCAGGGGAAGTCCAGCACTGATGGGCCTTTCGGATTGCTGGAGCAGCAGCATGTGTAATGTCTATAGACACAGATCTTTAAAAAATAATCACATATGGCAACGCAGCCATTTCTAGCACTTTAATCAACTTCCCAGTTACAGCCTGACCAAGATTTTTAAAATAAAAAAATTAAAATCCGGTGCCATCCTGGGATTAAGGATGACCAGGCTGGTCCCCAGATAGCACAGCAAGACAGTCCACCTGCAGAAGAGGAGCTTCCCTCCATGAATTTTGCTTGACACCAGGTGAATCCCCAGCTACAAGAATCCCAAATTCTGATTCTACCACTTGACACTTCCAGAGGCCACTCAGTAATCAGAGAACAAATAGGTTCTGGACAGGCTTTGCCCCCAGCCCTGAACAAGAGCTGCCAACCCATGACAAGGAGGATGTGGGGAAGCCAGAGTCCATCGGAAGCCAGGACTATTCCCATTTGTCTTCAGGGCAGTGTCTGCACAGTTCCAAATGCTGCTCCATCACCCTGAGCTTTACCTGGTGAGCGCATCGCCTTGGAGGTGGGTTGGGGACCTCTGCTTTAGTCCAGCTGTTCTTCCGGATGTTGTAAACATACAGTTCATTATACAGGTACGTCTATTAAAAAGGAAAGGAAAACACACATCACTAGAGCTCTCAATTCCACACCATCAGCCTGCCCAACCTCAGGGCCCTCTGAAGGTCATCTGTGTGTTAGGGGAGAAGATCCACAGAACCAGCTTTGCAAAGTAGTTCAACTGGCTCCAGAAGGCAAGGAAGGAGGTCAACAGGCTCCTCCACCAGACAAGGTGTCAGCAACTTTCCCAGCATGAATCCCAGACTAGACTGTTCTTTCCCAAACCTGAGATAAAGCCCAACTCAACCTGAGATATGAAGACTTGTGAAGCTGAAGCTTAACACAGGTGTAGAAGTTAAAGCTACCCAAGGCGCTGCTCAACTCCAGAGGCAGAAACAGCTTAAAGTAATGAAGCAAGCAGAATTTATTTAGAGTATCACGTAAGACATTCCTAAATATACTTTGCAGGCTTCAGTTTTCAGGCTAGAATATGCACAACTTCTCTGGGTTAGAGAGAACAATTTGTTTCCAAAAGCACAATAAGCACCTGCAATAAATTTAGGAACAAGAGTCTGCGCACATCTTTGCTACCATACACATCTCCAAGGCAAGCTATGCCTTGCCAGTTGTTAAACTGCAGAAGTATCTTGTTTTCAGAGGTAGAATATAGTGATTCTTCAATGGTTATCAAAGATGAGGGGCAAAGATCATGGCTACTATTAAGTCTGGAGAAATTAAGGGGCCCTGAAATATTGATGGCGAGACAATCACTCTGACTCCTTAATAGGTTCTAGCGTGTCTGCTTCCTGCCAACTGTTCAGGCATGAGACAGTATCACTGTGGAATTAAAAGGCTATTTTGCTTTCATTCAGGGACAAATACATATTTTATGACTGCTGCTTTGAATCCTTATTTCAAATGAGACTCATGCAAATTACAATTAAGTGGGGGACAGAATAAAGAAAAATGGAAGTATACATTACTTTTTGGCCATTGAAATATTCACCTCCAAAAAGGATCAACTCATCCTTCTCGGGGTGAGCAGACAAGGAGCCATTCAGCCTGCAAAATAGAGAGATGGGTCAAGACCAGTACATGATAACAATCTTGTAAAAATCAGACTCTTGTAAAACTCAGCAGCCTTGAATACAGATAGTGCTACAGCCCCTCTGCTCCCCAGGCTCAAAGGTCTCTCCATCAGCTGCACAGTTACTAGGTTGTGATATTCACCCCAGGGCTAAAAACTTCCCAAAGAAATTAACTTATTTAAAACTTCCAGCAAGATTAATTTGACATCGTCTGAAATCTTATCCTATTTTAGGAGCACACGTTACACTGCCATTTAACATGCCTTCTGACGTGAGCTATTGAATTTTAATGCTAGTGTGTCAAGAACAAAAATTAGTCTTCTGAGGACACATAACTATGGGGAGAACTGGGCTGTCTTGTATCAACTTATCTGCGTCATCCCACTGCAAACACCACTGTTCTCCACTCGTCCATGTATCGCCAAAGTGCTGTGCACCCTGTGCAGACAGGTGCCTACCTCCCTGGGACAAAGCAGCAACTGACCATTGTAACATGCTGGAGATGGACAGGAGAGCGTTGACCTGGCCCCCTATGCACAGGGGACAAGGGATATTACAGAAAAGGGCTTATAACAAGACACAGCAACCAGAAATACAGAACCCAGTGGTGTGTGGACCCTTAGCCTACACTTGATCGATGTCGTGTATCTCATGACACATCTTTTTGCGCCTTGAGCCCCTCCAGCTTTCTAGTCTAGATCCATATGTTCCTCTTAACTTTTATTCTCCTGAAAACCCTAAAAGCTAACCCTGCTTTGCTTCTTTTCAGTGGGGTGATGGGAAGTTAAAAAGGAGATTTTAAGGTTTGAAATGCTTTTAATGCCCTTTTTAACCAGGGCTTCAATTTACCAGGTAATTTAAGAAATTAGTGCAGCCAGATAGGATACCTTCTCAGGAAATAAGGTCACACAGATGACTTTCATTAACAACACTAACAACAGCCGTATGAGCTATGGCCAAATTCTCATCCAATCTCTTACCTGGGGGAAGGGGGTGGGCAGGATGTCTCAACTACTTGGGTCTTTTTAGCATCTAAACTCTGGAATTCAGCTATGAGGGCTTCAAGATCCTCCTGGAAATAAAGAGCCAGATATTAATTTGTTGACATGCACAGAGTCACTCGTACATTGCTGAGACAAGCACTCGCTCTCACAATATCCCCTTATAGAAGAAGAAGAAAAGAACAGTGAACTGGCTGCTTAAGTTCACTTCATTCAACTGTAAGATAGGGACAGCATGGCCTTTCACACAAGCTTTAGAGACTGGTCTTCCATTGCCTAGTGCTTGGAAGAGCTCCAAGATGAAGGAAGGCATGGTGTTTTTGGTGAACACCTGCTATTCCTGCAGCTATTCATGCAGGAAACACAGCACAAACCAGCAAATACACAGCTATCACTCAAAGCGTACAAAATAACAGACAGCTACATGTTACAGTCTAACCTGTCCTCTCCTCTGCCAGTGTAAGTGGAAAGGGGGGCGCTTTCCCACTCCCAGCTCATTCTTTAGTTGGAGAGGAAACTGCATGTACCGCTTCAATTGCCTTTCAGCCTCTACAACTGAAACGCAGTGAAACCCCGTGCACGCAGAGGTAAAGCTGCACGAGGAGGTTTGCCGCTTGGGGGAGTTTCTGCTCTCCTCGTCCCAGGCCCATCCTGCAAGCCCATGGCCCAGACCCCAGCTCTGGATCACGAGCAGGGACGGCCCCACACCTGGGAATTTCGTCCCTGCGGCAGCGGCGCTCCCTGCGCCCGGGGGACACGCGTGGCGGCACCGGGAGGGCTGGCAGCACCGCGGCCCCACGAGCGAGCGCGAGGCCCAGCTTTAGCAGGGACACAAGCGCTTCCCCTTCCCCCAGGACCAGAAGGAGGATGGAGGCGATGCCCCGCGCCCCAGCTGACTCTCCCCCTTCTCCACCTCCCGCCGCGGGCTACTGGGCTCAGAAAAGCGCAGAAAGCCGCCGAGGAGCCGCCGGCCACGCCGCCCTCCCGCCTGCCCTCTGCCGCACCTCCTCCTTCCTGGCCCTACGGGACACCTTCCTCTCCATCTTCGCCGCCGTCTTCTCGGCTCCCTTGCCCTTCTTCTCGCGCTTCCCCTTCTTCCCCATGGCCGGCGCAGGCCGCGCTCGCGGCGCCTACAGCGGCGCCCGCCTCGGCCCGCTGC